>PVHY01031641.1:0-12447 GCA_004024945.1 Uropsilus gracilis | reverse complement strand
GCGCGGGGGGTCGGGGCCTGGGGGCCGGGGCGCGACCCCCCTCCCCGCGCCACTTTCACTTCGCCCGGACCTGGGGCGCTGCTCCCCGCGGCGCCGGGCGGGGTCAGTCCCGGGCGCCCCCGCGAGGGGCAGGGGGGTCCCCGTAACTCCGAGGCCGCGGCCCTGGAGTTCCCGGAGCCGCGCTAGCGGGGTGCGCTGAGGGGGGGTGTCCGGGCGGGGTTAGCCCGGGCCGCAGCCGCTTGGCAGAGCCGCCGCGAGGCCGAGGCGCAGGACTGTCCTGTCTGCGCCAGCACTGCCCCGGGCCCCGGCCCAGAGACGGCCTCCGAGCGCCCCCCACCCCCGGGCGAGGGTACCAGGTCTCGCAGCCCTGCATCCGGCCCCGCAGGTGAGGGGCGCCGGAGGGGGGTCCCCGGGGTCTGGGGGCGCGGAAGGGTAGGTCCCCGGAGTCTGAGGCGTGGAGGGGGTTCCCCGAGGTCTGGGGGCGCGGAGGGGGGGTCCCCTGAGTCTAGGGACACCGAAGGGCAGGTCCCCGGAGTCTGGGGCGCGGAGGGGGTTCCCCGGGGTCTGGGGCCGCGGAGGGAGGTCCCCGGAGTTTGGAGGCACGGAGGGGGTTCCCCGGAGGTGGGGAGGGAGAGGGGCACCCCGCGGGGGAGGGAGCGGGCTGCCATGGCCTCCCCCGCAGGACGAGGGGGGCCGTCTCAAGAGTCTGGGGTTCACGGCGGCTTTGCTGCCGGACGTGCATCGAGCATCGACGTGCAGAGGTGATAACCGCAGCCTTAAGCCTCTTAGCTGCGCCATGAGTGTCTGTCAGTGACCAGGAAACAGGGGCTTGGGGTCCCCAGGCGGGGGCGCTTCTGAACTCGAAGGTTGGGGTTCCCTGCCCGGCAGCCTGGGCTGTCACCTCCTCTGTCCGCTCCAGCGTTGGCCAGGGCTGCCCGCAGCTGGGACGCTGGTGGACTTCAGGACAGTGCTGCCCGGCCGTGAGGGCCCGAGCTGGACGTTGCCCTGCAGCAGCCAGGGAACAGCTGGGCGCAATAGGGCGCTGGGGGCCTCGCGTCGGCCCCTCCCTCTGGCGGACCGGGTGCCACAGCGAGTCTCCGCGTGGACGTCCAGGGTGGCCTCCTGCGCCCGGCCGCTGTCCAGGGGCGGGAGCCGCCCGGGCTGTGCTGCCTGGGCTCGAGCTCCCTGAGAAACGCCCTGGAGCTGCTTCCCGTGAACCCCGACTTGCGGAGGTCAGCGGCCTGTCGCCGGTGGCCCTGTGTGTCCTGGGGAGGCCTGCAAGGGGCTGTTCCTTCGGCCGAGGGCCCACGTCCGCCTGTGCGCGCTCATCCGAGACCAGGTGTCCGGCTCTGTGCCCAGGTCTGGGCGAGCAGAGGCTCAGCAAGACAGGCCCCCCGAGGGCCAGCTGGGGTTCAGGTGTCAGGACAGTGGCCCCGGGCACCTGTGCCATCTCTTGGGCCAGGGACTGCTCCGGACAGCGCCAGGCAGGCCAGCCCAGGGGAAAGCGGTCACCATTGAGGAGCACGAGGGCTGAGTCTCGGGAACCGAGAGACCAGGCACAAACCAAGGGTCGTAAGCCTGCCTCTCAGCACCTGGAGCGAGCAGGCAGGCACGGCGCCGGCAGGCAAGGGGTTAACCTCTTCTGGGAGGAAGGTGGAGACCTTAGGTTGGGGAAACTTAGGTCTCTGCTGCTGATGGGAACCAGATGAGACCCCCTGCCCTCCCCCAGGCCGGGACAGCTGTTGCTTCTTGAGGGAAAGGGCAGACTTCCGGCCACCCTGCCCCATCCTTTCTGTAGGAAGCAGCGTGGACAGAAGCTTCTCAGGGCTTCCAGGGCCTGCATGCCCTCACCCAGCCTCCTGTAGACACCCCACCTGCCCCCCAGGCTCACAGTCGCCCACCGACCTCCAGTCCCGCCCCACGGTGGGCGACCTCACCTACTGCCCAAGGTGTCTCTGGTGCTTGGAGGGGCCGGGCCCCGCAGAGGCCCTGGCTGTCCTGCTGACCTTGAATGAGCTCAGGCCCTGGGGGGAGGGGTGTCCCTGGGGGAGGGGGAAGCCCAGCCAGAGGAAAGCTGTGTGACAGTGGCCAGTTCTGTGCGCCCTGGAGAACTCGCAGCCCGGAGGACACGGTGACCCGGGTGATGGTGGCACCAGCATCAGCAGTGACCGTGTCCCCGTCCCCGTCTCCTCCCCCTGGGGCGGGAGAGGCAGCAGGCATGCGTGACGCGCGGCCGAGAGGTCAGTCCGTCCACGCACGGTTGTTGTCCACTCGTAGCAGTGGCGGGGGTGGGGGTGGGGGGGACTGGGGCGCTGGAGCTGTGGAGCTGTGGAGGGGGGACCTGGGATCCTCCGGGCGCCGTCAGGAGGCTCGGAGCTGGAGCGGGAAGGCTGGAGGGCTGGGCTCAGCTGTCCCGGAAGGTAAGCTCGCACCCTGCAGCACCTGGACGGGGCAGGAAGGGGCTGCACCCACCAGAGACACAGGGAGGTGGGGGACATGGCAGCTGGCTTCTCGCGGGAGGAGTGAGCAACTGGAGCGACCAGAGCAGAGTTGCACATGCGGAATAAGGCTGCGAGTGGCTCCCAGGCCCCATGGGGGGTGGGCGCCCAGGCCAGCAAGGTGGGGGAGCGGGGTGGGGCCTGCACGAGGGGAGGGAGTGTTGGCTTTCACTTTTTAAGTTTTATTTTGCGATTTCCGTGCAGTACCGGGCACGTGTGTGCGGCTGTCGTTCCGCTTGGGTGTGGCCTCCCTTCTGTATTGTCCCACTGTCCCCCCACCCTGCCTCCCCTGTCCCCCTTCCCCTCCGGTCACTCCAGCTCCTCCCACTGCAGTCGCTGGTCCACGCTCGGCCCCCTGGTCTTCTCTTTCCCTGGAGCTCTGTCCTCCTCCCGGGTGTGGACTCGCCCTCCTGGGCAGCACAGACAAGGCTGCTCGGGTCTCCAGAGGTGACCGAGGCGGGGGTTGGGCCGAGGCGGGGGTCAGGCCGAGCCCATCGGGAGCTGGTAGCAGGGCAGATGTGGCAGCTTCTCCAGTCTTCTTCCTGGCGTCTGGCCCGCGGTGCTGGTTCTGTGCCGTGCGGTTCTGATGTCTGGGTTCGGGAGCCCAACTCCCAGCCGCTGGGGTGGGACGTTCCCTCCTGGGGACAGACTCCCCAGGGGGCGGTCCTGCTCCTCCCCTCCCTCATACCGGCAGCCACTTAGCTGTGGCTTTTGTCCCCCGTTGACAGTCAAGGAGGAGCCTCCTTCACGTTGCCTGTAACTGTGGGCCCGGGGTTTGGCTCCCAGCCCCGGAGACGATGCAGGTGGAGTGTGGGACACGTCACCTCGTCGCTGGGGTCACCTCCGTCTCAGCGGCTCCCGGCACACTGCTCACAGGGGGAGACGTGAGACCCCGTACAGTTGTAAGGCTGGAGGCAAAGAGTGTTAGGATGGAACCGAGGGAACAGGGCGCTCCCCTGGCCCTGGAACATGGGGCGGAGGCAGTAAGGATCAGGGTACAAGGTGACTGAAGGGGGGACGCCAGCTGGGGCCCCGGCTCCAAGGAGACCTGGTCGCAGGCTCGGGTCAACGCAGACTCTGATCCTCAGAGCAGCTCCGCGCCCGAAGGCCCGGGTGGGCGCTCGCTTCAAAGCAAAAGGAGCTCCGGTGCCCCAGGATCTGGGTTCTAGGCGCCCCACAAGCAGACAGGGTTGGCTGACGGGGAGGGGGTGCGTGTGTGTGGGGGGGTCAGGCTGCTGGAGTGGCCTTCGCTTCTGACAGGGCCCTCGCCAGTGGCTGGGTTTGGGGTGCGCCTGGGGTGAGCAGGCGACTCCTTCGTGCAGAGCACCGAGGAGGGGGGCCAGGATGGGGGGCCGTTCTGAGCCCGAGGGGTGCAGAGCCAGAGGGCTGCCTTTGCACTCGGGAGGCAGGGCTGGGGCTGCTCTCCGGAGCAGAGCTGCTTGGTTAGTCTGAGCCGCCTTGGGGGCCCCAAGGGGGAGCGGCTGGTGCAGATAGAGGGAGTGACCCTCCCAGGGGCCTGGGGTGTCTGTCCTGGGCGTCGTTTGCTTAGTTATTTGTTTGTTTATTTAGAGACTAGGTCTCGCTACTTTTTTTTTTTTTTTTTTTTGACTAGGTCTTGCTATTTTTGCTTGTGGAACCGCAGGCTCGCGTTGCCCGGGGTACCACAGACTCAAGCCATCCCCAGCCTCAGCTTCCCAGGTAGCTGGGATGACAGGCGCGCGCCACCACGCCCAGCTATTTTTTTGGAACTAGGTCTCGCTACAGGCCCCAAGCGGGACTCGAACCGTGATCCCTAGCCCCGGCTGCTTCATAGGCTGAAGCTTACAGGCACGAGCCACCGTGCCCGGCGGTCTCGCTACTTTTACCTGCTGGACTGCAGACTCACAGGTGGTGAGACGCCACGTGGTGGACGTGGGTGTGGATAGAGGCCCCGCGTGGTGGACGTGGGTGTGGATAGAGGCCCCACGTGGTGGACGTGGGTGTGGATAGAGGCCCCGCGTGGTCGACGCATATGTGGAGAGAGGCCCCATGTGGTGGACATGTGCAGGGAGAGAGACCCCGCATGGTGGACACGTGCCCGGAGAGAGGCCCGTGTGGTGGACACGTGCCCAGAGAGAGGCCCCGCTGGAGGGCGCCCTGGCCAGCGAACATTGTGCTGGGCTGGGGCAGCTGTGGTGATCTTGTCAGATGAGTGAGCTGAGCACGTTTGTGGACGGAAGGAAGGGAGCGCATCGGAGGGGGGCAGAACCAGCCAACTGACCACCCCCAGCCCGTGGAGTGCTCGTGAAGTCTGCCTCCTGGGCCAGCGCTTGGCCCCCAACTCCTCCCCCGCTGGCCGTCCTCCCCTCACCGAAACCTCTCTTGACGCCGCTGTGACTGTGAAACATGCATTTTTGCCTCACAGTCGCAGACTTAGGAGACACGTGGCGGGAAACCCTCGGCGGAGCTGCCACAAGGCCGAGCCGGACTCCCCTGAAGATGCTGAGGCCCCGCTCGGGCCTGGCCGCACCCGCCTGTGGCCTGTGAGGTGTTCCTCCTGGACTTGTGCTCTCCGAGGGGAGCCTGCTCTTTGCGGCTGTTAGCTTGTGTGTGCCCGTGTGCAGAGCATGAGCAGGTGTGCACGCCTTGTGTGTGTGCCACGCTTGCACATGAACCTCACACCAGACGGCGCATGTGCTCATGCGACCGCCCGGGGAGATCATGCTGGCGGCTTCATGACGCCCAGGTCCTCTCCACAGGTGGCATCTGCGATCCAGGAAATCTGGGGACCCATCCACAGCCATAGCATCCCAGGGTGGCACATTGAGGGCTCGGATCCCCTCTGCCCGACTCATGGCAGTGTTGCCTTCCCTTGGCATGGTGACGCGTGCCAGGGGCTGGAAGCCGTAGGCCAGTCTCTGCCATGGACTGGTCACTGCTGACCGGCGTGCGGAGGACAGAAGCAGATAAGCTCACAGTTGAGTTACAGGGTTTGCCCGGAGATGTCTGTGGAGATGTCTGTTTTGTGTTCATGTGCATCGCCTTGAATGTCGCTTCATATGCATTTCCATATGCCGGGGATTTTCCGAGCCTCAGTTACATAAGAGAAAATAAAATGCACGGGAACAGGGGCTGCATCAACACCCCCTGAGCCCCCGGCCGGGTGGGCTGCGGGTGTGCTTTGGGGGAAAGCCCTGGATCGCTGTTTACTACTTTCGGAGCTGTGGGAAGCTAGATATCAGTCGATAAAAGCAGGTCACCTCCTAATAGGTGAGGAAGCTCGATCTGCTGCTCATCCAGACAAACAGGGAACGCAGGCAAGACCAAAGGGAAAGGGTTATATAAAGCGCCAGAAACGAAACAGAAACAGGCGTTTCCTTTACGAAGCAGGACGAATACAAAAGTTTAAGGCCAGGGAGGGAAGGTGGACCCTCCGCTTCCACTTGAAACCCTGACAAGCGCATCGTCCTGAGTGCAAGCGTGGGGGTCTTGAAAACTAGTGAGTTCACCCCCGTTTGGCTTCACTGGGAAAGAGACCATGGCGTCTTCAGAAGAACCTTGGAAGTTCCCGTATTAAAGTAAGTCGAACGCTGTTGCTTAGCGCAGAGGCTCCCAGAGGGTGGTCCCTGGACGAGCCGGACAAGCTGCCTTAGCTTCCCTGGCCAGATGGGCAGCTCTGCGTCCACCTCGATCTGAATCAGAACCTTCTCGAGAGGGGCCCCAACAGTCTGGTTTCATTTCTGGAGCTTTTATTCCTGAGCTTTCCCGTCCTTCTGTCCTAACGTTGCATGTCCCTCCTGACCTTCCGTTTCCCTCTCGTGGTCACTAGCGTTCCACTGTGCTTTCAGCCACCATCACTGTCCTCTTGGAGGGCTGGACACAAGCATGCCCCTTCTTCCTCCCCAGGGCTACAAGGAGGGCGGGGGGCTGGGCATCTCCCTTATTACTAAAAAATCCTTTTTGCCTGCTTTTCCTAAACCAGAGAAACACCTTAACCTTGCAAAAGCTTCTGCAGAAGCTTTTGTTAACCCTTCAGCTTCCACAACCACAAGTTTTAAATACCTGCAGCTATGGGGGCCGGGTGCAGTGGCACGTGCCTTTAATCCCAGCCTACGAAGGGAGGCTGGGACTGGGAAGCACTTGAGTCTGTAGGTTCAAGACATACCCGGGGCAACGTAGTGGGACCTAGTCTCAAAAATTAGCTGGGTGTGCTCACCTGTAATCCCAGCTTCCTGGGAGGCTGAGGCTGAGGATCGCTTGAGTCTGTGGTACCCCGGGCAACATGAGTCTGCAGTTCCTCAGGCAACATAGTGAATCCTAGCCTCAAAAAATAAATAAACATAAGTAATTAATTAAATAAGTAAACAATTAATTAATTAAGTAAGTACCGGCAGTTGGCCTGCTGCACCAAGACCTCTCCCAGACTGAAGAAAAAAAAACACTTTATACTTGTCTTTTACCTGCCCTCCCTTCAAGGTTCTCCACCCTGCAGCCCTTTACTGTGTAATTTCAAAGCCAGACCAGACTCTTCAAGTAATCAAATTATTTATTACTAAATAGTAATAAAGCAAGTGATGACCTAAGTATATACTACAAAATAAGCAGATAAGAAATCCAGTTACCCCATTACATGTGCTGCAAAATAAACATGAATAAAACCCAGTTACCCCACCACTGTCCAGAACTGTCCTTAGTTCCTGGTCACCTCACCACACGTTCAACCAATCTGAGTTCCAAAGGGCATCCTTTTCCTCCCTTGGCGTGTTTCAGCTTCCCCCAAACAAGAGATCTAGGATGTGATGACTTCTTTTTCTCTTTCAACTTCTCCCAGCTTTCAGCAGTAGAAAGACCCTAAGACACAGGAACCAACAGCAGGTCTATCTCCTGAGGCCACACACACAGCCTCTCCAAAAGCATCTGAGCCAAAGTAGATAAGATAAACTCCGATGTGAAGTTCAAATGTCCAAATTCTGGAGACGCCTTCAGCACACACTCAGCTTGTGCATGCTGAGGCCATGAGTTGACCAGCCAAGGCTGGCCCCAGGCCACCTCAGCCTTATCACTGGGCCTCCATCCTCCTCCCCACATAGCTGAATCCTTTCTCTTCTAATCCCTTCTCATATCTCTTTTCCTTGTTTTCCCCACTCTTTCTTGGAGAGAGTCTTGTCAATCATCTCATCACAAAAGCCTTGTTTCTTCTTCTCCTCTCCTTCTGAAAGGAAACTGACTTCTAAGGAAGGCCGTCACCACTCCTTGGCAAGTCCTTCTTGAAATTTATACCCTTACAGCAACAGGGTGTAAACAGAGCTCATTTCTTGTTTATCTCTCCTCAGGCTCATCTCAGCACATCTCCCATGTCTGTCCCTGATCAATTTCCATCCTCTTTCAGAGAAGCCGATTCAGCCCTTGATGACCTGGTCAGAGGTCGTAATGGCAGCATGAATACCTCACTAGGGCCCATCCTCGTAGTTCATGGGACTTAAAAGCTTGGCATCTTTTGGGATCTTCATGGGGCTGTCATCCGTCCCAGTGTTGTTTGCATTTAAATGGCTGCTATTAAAAAAAAAAAGAAAAGAAAAGGTTTGCTCACAAGGGGAATTAGAAGAAAGAGGGGAGCAGGAGACAGCTATGAACTGACTTGAGGTGATGGGATGCTTGGTCCCACCAGAGTACAAGTCAAAGCCTAAAGCATAGGAGGTCCACCAGTCTGCTCAGCTCAGCTCTGCACCTGGTTTCATGACCTTCGTACGTAGGTGGTCAGTGTAGGGCATGCTTGGAGTAGAAGTCCTCTGCATGGAGGTGGGGTAGAGTGCATTCAAGACATCACTTACTGGCTTGGAGATAATGTGCTGTTCCTCTGACACAGGCATTCGTAGCTCAGGAGAGCTCTAAGACTGATGATGTCTCCCCCCTCCCTGTTCTGTTTACACCATCAGCTGTGTGTGTGTGTGTGTGTGTGTGTGTGTGTGTGTGTGTGAGAAAAGTTAACTTCCAGTTTATTTGTGGCCAGATGAAGATAAATTCAGAAATTTCAAGGAAAAGGGAAACAAAAATTATGCAGTCATTTCTCTTGGCTCCTTACCCCTCCCCCACCCCACCCCAAACTAGAACTCCAGAGTTTTGTCCTTAAATTCTTATTTAGCCAAGAGCTCCGGGTATTTAATTATTTTATGTAAACGTCTGCACATACATGATACTTAAAGAAGTACAGTTAGGTAATATAATTGCCCCCAAAGGTTTTGAAAGTTTAAATCCGGAATATCTCGCTGGGCACGGTGGCTCATGCCTGTTAAGCTTCAGCCTAGGAAGCAGCCAGGGCTAAGGATTGCGGTTCGAGTCCCACCTGGGGCCCATAGTGAGACCTAGTCCCAAAAAAATAGCTGGGCATGGTGGCGCGCGCCTGTAATCCCAGCTGCCTGGGAAGCTGAGGCTGGGGATTGCTTGAGTCTGTGGTACCCCAGGCAACAAGAGCCTGCGTTCCACGGACAAAAATAGCAAGACCTAGTCTCAAAAAAAAAAAAAAGAAAACCAAAAACAAATAAATCCAGAATATCTTTATGGTAAGAAGGCGTCTAGCCAGGGTTGCCAGAGTATGAAAAAGTGCCTGGAATCCGATGTTGTGTTATTCTGATTTTTCACCCATCCTCTTCACACCTTCTTCATCCCCCCCCGCTTGCTGTGAAAGACCAGCCTGAAACCCAGCTGCAATCATGCCCAAACCCAAGCCAGCTCACCTCCCCAGGGTGCTCTTAACCTCTTGATGTCATCTTCTCCCTCCCCTGGGCCAGTGAGCATGGAGCTGTGGTCATCACCAGGAAGTCTCGGGCGCACACTCTGTTCAAGCTTTTTGATTCTTCCTCCCACTGCCGCTGCCTTTCCTCTTCTCATCAAGTGAGGACTAGGACGTAGCTTCCCTTTGGAGGAGGGTTTGGCTGTACCCAGGCTTGCGCCGTTGGCTCACTTGCTCTGCTCTTGGGCAGCTTGGACCTGATTCTGCAAACCCTGGCACTTCTGGTGAACCCCAAGGTCTGGGCAGCTTGAGATGGCCACCTAGCTTGTTCAGGCTTTGGCAGAGAGTGGGCAGGTCTGGGCCGGGGCAAGCAAGCCCTGATGTGTTCCTGAACTTCCTTCGGCTCCTCTGGGCCACGGCAGCATTTTGTGTTATTTGGACCACAGCGTCTTTTACTCTACGCTACCCTCCCCCACCGCCATCCCACCTAGACCAGAAGTCTCTGCCGCATCTGCTGCTAGATTCTCTCTTCAGGTAGCCTCTCAGCAACCTGGCTGCTACACTCAGGCAGGCAGCCTTGGAGAGATGCGGGGTCAGCGGGCTTGGGAGAGGAACGTGCAATGACTCACAAGCTAAAGGCAATGAGGTTGCAAAGATGAGACCGTGAAAGCCACCGAGAGAAGGACACGGACATTGAGGGCCTGGAGGAAGGATGTGGAAGCAGAGGAGAGGTTTTTCTAAAGAAAGAGATAAAGTCAAAACGATGGCATGAAAAATCCCCGAGAGGAAGAAATGCTAGAGACGTAGCTTTCCTGGGAAATTGTATTTACACCGCAGAACTCAAACGGAGCGAAACAGCTGCGGGTTCCTGGCTGTGTTAGCAAATCACCCCGGCCTCACCGTTCCTGTTTCTCGGTAGTTCTGGAGGCAGCGCCGTAACCACTTGGAGCTCTCTGAATCTAGCATAGGGAGTGGGGGGTGGCAGACAGTAAATGCTTGTTGGATGAATGAGTGGGCAACCTGAAGAGGGACACAAGTAGGTTAGATAGTAATACAGGATTAGGGTTAGGGCTAGGGATAGGTTTAGGATTAGGGTTAGGGTTAGGCCTGGGTTGGGGTTAGGGTTAGGGCTTGGGTTTGGGTTACGACTAGGGTTAAGGTTAGGATTAGGGTTAGGATTAGGCCTGGGGGCCTACAAGGGAGACTGCCTCTTGCACCCCCAGATTATATATATATGTTAAATATATATATTTATAGGTATATATATTCACATTATATACAGTATAATGTATAATATATTATATACATATATATACACATACATATATATACATATACATATATATATATATATGAAACAGAGACATGGCCGGCGCCTGTTCACTCACGTACGTAGCAGGTATTCATGGTAACAGGGACGGAGGCCATGCTAGTATCTAGCACTGGTTACCAGACCAAAGCATGCACACACAATGTGCTATAACTTGGACTTAAGAGGAAGACAGCTCCCTCACAGGCTGCAGCGTGGACGAAACTTGAAGACATCATGCTTCCCACTTCACGTTCAATCATCCAGTCGCCAAATGGAAAGTGCTGCCTGCTTCCTCTAAAAGGTGTTTCTGAGAGCAGCCGCTTCCCAGAGAGAGGAAATAGAATGTCCGTGGCCAGGGCCTGAGGGGGAGAGGGCTGAGAGTTCGCTGTGCAGAGAAGACAGAGCTGACACCCCACTTAAGAGCTGTTTACAGTCAGGCTGAGCTGGCGCCAAACACGCTGCAAGGTGCTCACAGGCCTTTAAGCGGTGCTCAGTGCAGCTAAGGGACAGCGACCAAGGTCGGGGACAGGCTGCAAGGCTCAACGTCCACCAGGCTCTGCGTCCAGCAGCAACAGGCCTCCTTTAGCAGACCGGAGACCGGGCAAAGGAGACGTTTCCGAGGTCACCCATGGCCGTGGTCCAGCCCCAGATAGCATCCACAGTGTCCAGACATCCAGCAAAGGCCACTCACGGGGATAAAGGGACACTGCAGCCCCACAGGGCAGGGTGACACCTGGCACTGGACCGGCCAGCAGGGGACTTCACAGCCGCGGAGGAGTTGCCCGGGACCTGGATGTTACCATCAGCCATTCAAGGTGCCGGGTCCACCCCGTGGCGCTCCTAGCAGGCCAGGGCCGAGGCAAGGCCACAGCCAGTGCAGTGGCTGAGTCTCTGCGAAGGTCTGAGGAGACGTGGAGGCTGGACATCTCCAAGGCCTGGGGGCCCACGGGGGGCACTGCCCCTCACGCCCCTCTCTGCAGAGGCTGGAAGAGAGTCCTTCCAAGATGGTCTGATGAGTCCCTCTTCTTCCGAGGCCAGGTGCGGACCTCACAGGCGACCCAACCAACGCGTCTTGCTCCAGAGGCCATGGGGGGGGAGCGGGAACCCCAGTTTTCTTTGGAATCACGCGTCTCTTGCAGGCTGGCCGCACACACCCTCCTGCTGGCTCTCGCTCTCCTGTCACCGTCTTTCGGGCTAAAGGAGACCTATTTAGGCCTAAAAGACCTGGTTAGCCACATGGGCCTGGTCTTCTTCTTCCCATCCTCAGCCTCTAGGTGGGCCGTTCAGCACCAACCAGCTTGCTTTCCATTTTCAGTCCAGATAACTCACTTGAACCCTCCTGGTCATGGAGCTCACATCTGATTGGCCCATGTTTGAAACCAAGACCCAGACGGAAGAGGGGGAGAGGTTCGGCGCCCAGGTCAGGGTAGGCTGATGGCCCTTTGGCTCTGGGGGCCCTGGTCAGTTCGACAGAACCCCCTGGCCCAGTCCGTCTGATGCCCCTTGACCCTGAGGACGTAGAAGGCTGGAGGTGACGTCTCCTCCGTCCTGCCCCATGGAGACCACGGCTGGTGCCTCTCGGGGGCCTTCTGTGTGCAAAGCGGGTGTGGCCCGTGGAGGAGGAAAGTCAGCCCTGGTTTGCGGAGCAGCCCCTGCTCCATCCTGTCAGCATCCCTTCCCCTGGCTGTAGCGTGTTCCTGTCACCCAGGACTATCCTCACCCGTGGGCCAGCCTGGTGTTCCTGCCAGAACATGCCAGCGTGTGCCTCACTCATCCCAGCACCCACGGGTCTGTGCCCTCGCGTTGACCCTCGCGGATGAGGATGTGCGAGATGAGTGACAGCTCGTTGATGAGGTCACAGCTGAAGCCAGAGCCACTGCCTCTTAACGCCTGGTGAGCTGTGCGCATCCAGAGCCAGGCAGGAGCTT
>PVHY01031640.1:0-12485 GCA_004024945.1 Uropsilus gracilis | reverse complement strand
AAAAACAAAGATGGAGAATATAGCTGCACAACAAGTTCAACATTTAGAGAAAAGCAAAGAATGACTTGTCAATGTAATAGGCATTATGGTTTAGAAGTCTGTTCAGCAAAGAAACTATGGGAATAGATGTTATTGAGTTACAAGTTGGAGGGTGGTTCCCAAAATGGTAACAATTCTGTCATAGAGACCAGCAATTCCATTCCTAGGTATCTACCTTTAGAAATGCAAAGACACCCATAGAAAGGGGCATATGTACTTTTATGTTCATTGAAGCAAATTTAAATCATCATATTCTGGAACTGACCTTAGTGTTCAACAGATGAGTGGATACATGCATGGTATAGACACACAATGGTTTACTACTCAGCTATAAAAAAGATGGAATCAGGCTAATTGCAACACCATGAATGGAGTTGGAGAATATGGTACTCTAGGAGGCTCTGTTTAAGAGTTTGGGTGCTTTAAGTTTAACAACTATTAATAAGCTCAACTAATAACTTGGCTTAATATGCCAATTACTAATTACCTTGAAACGGGTCTCATTGGTCTCATTGTAATTCAATGTTTCCTTATGTAGAAAATCCTCAAAGACTTATGCTGTATATAACACATGATTTCAAATATGCAGAAAAATAGTGTTTTTTCCTCTATTGAGGTACCAATGATTTTCAAGAACTTAACAATGATATGTGCCACATCATAACTATCATCAAAATATGGTTATCATCCAATTAAATCCCTCAATCTATAGCACCAGTTCCCATCAGCCATCTCCACTTTTAGTCACTGTAGTGTTGACAGAATCAAAGGATCAGTTTTACTTCCCCTTTAGTTTTATATATTCCCTTGGCATGAAAATGGCATAAAAATAGTATGAAAATACAGTATTTTTATTCTGTGTTATTTCAAATACGTTAACCGCCTCAAGATGAAACATCATTATAAATGACATGATTATATCTTTGACTAGTATTCCATTGTGTGTGTGTGTGTGTGTGTGTATAGCACATCATCTGTAGCTATTAACTTATCAATGGGCACTTAGGTTATTTTCATATCAAATCCACATTGAAAATTATGCAATTTAAAAGGGGTATATATATATATATATATATATATATATATATATATATATATATATGTTCTTGAATTAACATTTATTCTATTTCCAATAAATTTCCATAACTAATATAGTTGAATCATATGTAGTTCCATTTTCAATATTCTGAGTACCGCTCACACGCTTTTCATAGTGGTGTTAATAATTTAGATTCTTTCTCATAATATAATTTTACTTCAAGTACCATTTCTTAGTTATTTTTTAACAGCTATAGGTAGGTGATCATTTAGTTCAAACAAGAGCACCAAAGATATATCCTTTACAATTACACTGCTCAATGTTGTTTTTCAAATCACTTATATCATTTAGAGTTCATAATCTATAAGGTCACCATGAAATTAGGAAAAATGTAAATAGCTAAAATGACTGAAGTACAAACAGGTTAGGTCTCTTACTGAAGCATACATCTGCTACATTAGCAAAGTCAAGGGTTTGTTCTTGTTGATAGGCTAAATAAATTCTTCCTTTCTAGTCATTGGATGCTTGAATACCTGCTTCCACAGGAAGTTGATCATTTGCTATAGAAGCCCATTTCATTGTGAAATAACTTGGGATACAGATGCACATGCTTCAGAGTCTCTCACTATTCCCAAGAATCTTATGAAACTTAGGAAAATTTTCTCAAACTTTTCTTTACAAGTCAATCCCATCTAATACAACAGACAGGACCTCGCAAGTCCAAAGTAATGTGTCCTTGACACTGACTATTGTATCAAGTGTGAGTATTTCCTGAAGTCAGCTGATAGGTAGATAGCATCTCCAGGTCTTCTGGGTTATCACTTCTCTAACTACATAACCTGAGGAGTGGGAGCAAAACCTGTTATAAGTTACAACAGTAAAAGAAAACGGCAGCTCAGAAGAGCACTCATGTATTGACTCATAGCCTGACTGGGATCTCAGCTTAGGATCTCATTCACAACACAATGGAGAGATCACCCAGTAGACCTGCACAGTCTCTAGGTCATATAAATGAACCAGTCACCTGATTAGCAAGGAGGATCCAAATAATGCATGAACATATTAAGGCTAAAAAGTTAAACTTTTAAATTGAATTCCTCCACCTTCCTTTTGCAACCAAACCTGACACATGGTATCACTGGCCACTCCTTCCAGATATAGAAACAAAAGAGCTTCCAGTTGTGTATACATAAAACATCAGCATCACCATTTTCATAGCTTCATAGTACAGATTTTTTTCCTGAACGATAATTTCCCAGAACAAGGTGAGAAGAGAAATGTATATGCATTACTTCTACCACTCTCCATGAGATGATGATATCCTCTAAAATAACTCTGCAAAAAGCACCTGTCTGAGACACATCCCCTGGGATAGGACCAAACAGGAGTTTGTTCTTCTTTCACATGCATTCGGATGTCAGCTTTTCTGGTTTTTCTTTTGTGTTTCTATTTTCCATCTATAAGTTAAAATACCCAGTACGTGTCTTTCCCTATCTTATTTATATCACATAACACATGCTCTCCTGTTCCATTCATGCATTACGAGTGACAGAATTTCATGTTATAAACTAACTGACTGCTAATTTAATGTGTATAGAGGCCATGTATTCTTAAACTGCTTACCTTTTAAGGAGGACTAGGATCTTCAAAAATTTGATATTTTTGAATAGTGTGATTGATATGAGTGTGTACATTCTCTACTCTCAAACTCTGGACTGATTCTTTGTAACAAATATCTTCACCATTAGAATCTCCAAAAGAGATTTTTCTCAGACATTTCTTTGTGTTTGCATATCTGCAGCATGCATTGATGACTGTAAGTAGAGAAAGAAAGTCATAGATAAATACAACTTCATGAAATGGAAAAGCTTAAGAACAAAATGTTTCAGTAAAATACATGAAGCACACAAGACACAACCAATGGGGAACCATATTTTCAGAGATCACATTGAAGATGTATAACCTTCAGTGGTGCTCAGGGTGCTGAGCAATGAGAGCTGAGACCAGACACAACACTGGAATTACCAGCTGAGGATGAGCCCTCCTTGGCTCTGAGTTCACAGGTGTAGGAGACAGAAGTTTAAGGCAATGGCATGTCTGCACAGAAGACACACAAACTTGTTAGGAGCAGAGAATCATGTTTATTTGGAAATGATCACAATACAGAAACATGCGACAGGAAGCAAGAGAGTTTGCAGTTGGTCTGTGACTATTGCTTTCCAGGAACATCTCAGAGAATGAGGGAACATCTTCAGGTTCACTCAGCAACAGGCTGATTTCCAAGTTCATGAGTTTTCTGCAGGTCTGAATACTCTGTCCTTCAGTGGGTTCAGCTGTGATCAAGAGACAGAGAAGAGGCAAAGAATTGAGTCATCAGTTTAGAAGAAAATCTGCACGGCAGTGATGTTCTAGCAGCAGGAAGAATAGCAGCTTCTGTAGACAAATGGCCGGTAAACATAGAAACCATATCCAGAACCGTAGCCACAGCCATATCCAGAACCGTAGCCACATCCATATCTGGAACCGTAGCCACAGCCATATCTGGAACCGTAGCCACAGCCATATCCGGAACCATATCCAGAACCATAGCCACAGCCATATCCTGAACCATATCCGGAACCATAGCCACAGCCATATCTGGAACCGTAGCCACAGCCATATCCGGAACCAAGGCCACAGCCATATCCGGACCCATAGCCATAGCTACCACATGAGCTTCTGCAGCATTTGCTGGACATGTTGAACAGAGTTGGGGTTTCTAGTAGTTCAGTAGAAGAGCAGGCAATGGTGTCTGAAGTCTGAATGCCTTCTGCTTCCTGAGACCTTTTATATACTCAAGAGTGGGTGGAGCACGCATGCTGACTATGGACTCATCACCACAGTAATTTTCATTTTTAAAAACTTCATCATACTAAGGGGACAATTTAGTCAGATACTTGTGTACAGCATTTGTTCCCAAGCTCCTGTAGACAATTGTAAGAAATCTTATGTAAGCTACACCTTAAACAAGTATGTTCCATGCACTGCAATTAAACCTAATTTAGATTTTACTACAGAAAACATTGCCCCTCCTGCAATTCCAGCTGCACATATGTTGTTCTCAGTCAATGCTCCAGCATCATGTATGTTTTCATTGACAAGAAAGCCCCAGGTTAGACTGGAGGGGCAAACAGCAGGGGCATAAGGTGAGGCAGACTGAGGTTTTACCTGGAAGATAAAAATGGCATTCACGTAGAATAGTCACTTCTGCTCTATGTGCAAAGGACAGGTAAGATGAAGCAGATCTAACTTGGTACAGAATATACAGTCTAGACCTAAACTAAAAGTGACCATGTCTTTGTACAATGCAATGTAATTGTTCTATTTTATACTTCGTTGTTTCTGTGTGTTTCTATAAAACATCTTCCTCATGCACATCAACAACTTGTATGTTCCCAGTTCTACCACTTCTCCAAAGTATATCTTAGGTCATATCTGTAATTTCCCCACACATTCTCAGCAATCATGCCTATCTTTCCATAGCTTCCCAAGTCTATCCTTTGTATATTGAATATATTAATTTAATGCTCCACTTTAATTTTTTGACTCATCAGTCAAGTGTGAGCTCTTTATGATAAGTAACTTTATCTTTACTATCTAAGGACTTAGTTCTTTCTTTCTAAAGAACTAACCAATAACTGTTGAACAAGTTTCTTTTGACGATTTCTACCAGTGAAAATGGTTGTTTTCAATTTATGGGATGTCATACATTAATAATAAAGCAATATTATACTGATAAAATGTATTTACATTTTCCTCAATGACTTCTGAGATGTATGTAAATGTGTAACTCAATTGACTTTTAGAAAACAATGTAAATCAGGAAACTATGCATTCATTTATATGCACAGAATACAGATGAGAAAACAGAGTCCAACATACTTTTGCTCATTTGCCAAAAGTCAATTAGCTCTTTAGTAAAGAGCTAAATGATTGAGCTCATAACATAAAAGCCAGGATATGACCCATGAATTTTTCTCTTCAATTTCTTAAGTGCAAAATACTCACTAAACCTGAAAAATTGCCAGATTTGGGTACTTCTTTTTAACATGTCTATCATCTGCATTTGCTCCATTGTGATTTTCACAGTACTAGCCAGAGGAGAAGGATAAACTTCAAGCAGATAAGTCAACGCCCCTTCAAATCTATTGATCACCCCTCTAAAGTACTATGACAGCTGTACAGTTGCTCTTCTCATACAACCTCATGCTCTATCTATTCTACTGAGGATGTAATCTTGTCAGCACTTTGCCAGGTAACTTCAGAAACTATAACATTTGAGTGGAAATGATAGCTTTTCTAGAAATTTCAAATTTTAGTTGCTATAAAAACAACTCATATCAGCAACTTGCACATCAAAATAAAAACCTCAGATTCTAGGTCTGAATTTTAATTATAATTGTCATGCTTTTACAATTCTTTATATAAAACATTTTCAACATTTGCATCAATCCTTTAAATTCTATGACCCCTACTGACTCAACAATATCTTTTATTTTCTCTTGAAAACAGTGTTAGCATAAACATATTGACTTGCATTATTCCACTGATTGTTTATCAGGACATTGGAAAACTTTCACAATATAATTTTGTAAGAAGTTTTGATTGGCTATATAATTAAAAACTGTTCAATTTTTCATGAATAAAAATATCCAGAGTTCAAGGATGCAATCTGTTTTAGTACTCACTAGAGAGAGTGAATAAGCATTTCCCTTCAGACAATCTCTACACTCTCACCACACAAAAAACTACATGAAAGATTCTTTTGGATCTTTTCATTTCCTTGCCCATTTGCTCTTCGATGATTACAACCAACATTTACTCTATTCATACTCTCCTGATTTGATTTTAAAAAGTGTACGATAGTTTACAAAATCCAGTGGCTACTTCTCAAGTAATCAATACAATTTGATGTAAAGTAAAATTGAACCACATCATCAGAAAATCAATTTCTCTAATGAAACCAATAATATTTAATGAAAATACAATGATTCATGTTATATCCATTTATTTAGTGTTGTGGTACATATTAGACTTATTAACCATGGAATACATATATGGTCAGTGTAGGGTAAATGAATTGTCAAGGCTTTTCATCCCCTTCTGCATTAGCCTCAATGGCCCGCACCTGTGATTTTGTGTCCTCCCAATGATTGTACATGCCTAGTCCATGGGCTGCTGTGGGGTGTGGACAGAATAAGAGAAATGCCTTAGACAAACTGCTGCAATACACTCCTACCTTCTTAGGAATGCCCTACCCAAGAGACATGCCTTTGAAACGTCAAAAGATGCTTACTCCTGCAGATACTATCCCTCCTACCACTGTCCAGGTGTTCCGGGGGGTCTTCCCTTCCTCAGTTTCCCATTGATTATCCATTGCAAAAGCACATTTAAGACTTCAACTTCTAAGAAAGATCTGCTGGGTCATGCTCTCCAAATCCCAGGTCAGTGAGCTGGTTTCTCTCTGATCATTGTCAATCTCTTTCATCTTGTTACTTCTGTTTTCACCACATAGGACTCCTAACAGGTGTGTGCATGCATGAATGGGTACATGTAGGCCTAGGAGTAGAGAATAAGAACTTGGTCACCCTGGACGAGAGAAGGCCAGAAAGAGTGAAAGGGAGTACATGAAGTGAGAAGAGACATGAAGGGGAGGGGAGAGGAGGAGAGAGAAGGGGACTCCAATGTCTGGTACTTTATTGGCTATTTTTCCCCTGTTCACAGTTTAAAATGTAATACATATAAAGAAAATCAATATTAAGTAAAATAAAATCCAAGTACTAAAGAGTGGTAGAGCTTTGCTTCTTAATGTAATTTAATACTCTGAGCAATTGTGTTCTAGAAATGTTTTCTAGTATATTTTAATAGACTGAGCAGCCAAGGAGCTAATAATGTGCCCAGGACCACAGAGTTAATAGTTGACAGAACTAATCCTAGAGGCAAGATAGAACTGACACTAGAGCATAGACTAGACCCAGTATTACCCCATGAGGATGGAGGCTGTACCAAAACGCACAAGGGAGACTCTACTGCAGACAAAATGGAGCCTGAACTACAAGCAAAGAGGAGCCTATTCTAGAGCAAAACAGATAGCCTATAATAAGACAGCAAACAGAACCTGTCCTAGAATGCAAAGGGAGACTGTGGAGCCCGCATTAAAATGCAAGATGGAACTTGTATTACTTGAGCACTTCCAAGACGTAGAGCAATACAAGAACTTATCATGATTTTCTGTGGATTTTCACTCTTCCTTCTTTTTCAGGCTTAAGCCTATTACAAAACAGTCAAAGAAAGAAATTTCTTCTGAAAGACAAGGTAGATATGAGCAATGATGTGCTGTAAGTTGTTTAATGGCCTCGACGGGGTGTCAGGAAGTGGGTCTATTTGTTAATTCCCACTACATGAATACTCCTAATCTGGCTAGTCACAGTGACTCACTAGCTTATAAAATTCCTGAAAGTCAACATCATCTTCTGGACCTTTAAAAAAATTAACTTTCATGATTTGAACTTTAATCATATGGAATTTCTTTTGTTTATGGTATAAGGTGTGCCTATGTTTTCCTGCGTCCTAAACAGAATGGAAATAACCCCATTTACTGAATAAAATGACTCAGGAAAATCTTTGTTTATATTTTGTACACCCCGAAGGCTTTAGCGCTGACTGCTGTGACACTGCTGTCACGGAACAATGTGCTTCCAGGATCTTGTGCTCCCAGCATCTTGAAAACATGGCCAGGTTGCTTGCTCTATTGCTGTTACTGACCAACATGGCCTCTCTTTCTAGCCAGAATCCTTTCCTAATTAGCTTGTGTGACTCCCTAGAACCACATGATGGCACACATAGAATTTTATCCTTTCCAGTAGCCGAAATTAAAAACACGCAACAGAAATCAAGTGACTTTATGCCATATAACCTAAGGGATCCTAAACATTTGTCCTCAGATATAACCAGAATTTTCAGTCATTCAATAATATTCTCATTCTTTTAGAATAAGCTGTTTTTGATGTGCTGTGTGTTGTACAAGTCCAGCATATTTCACATTTCAAGTGTTCAATGATCACATCTTCCTAGTAATATCATATCAGACAATATAGCTTGCGAGAATCTTAGAACTCCTCTGTGGGGTAGCCTTTGATCATATTTTTCCAATAAAGATTATACCTCTAGAAAAAAATGTTTATTAGCTTTTTCCCTAAATTTCTCTACTTTTAACACTATTATCCCCCTTATGTACCAATATTAGTTCATCCACAGAGGCGCTGTTCATATATCTCTTTTTGAAGCAATATCTGATTCTTGGCCACCCCTCATTTCCATGCTGACTGATTTAGCTTTACCCCATGAATTCTCCCTTGGTAGTCCCATAACATCTGCAAATATACCTGCTGTATGCAAATGTATGATTTATGGTATTGTATCCACTCAAATATTTGGAATTCTAGAAGAAAGAACTGGTATTTTATATCTCAACTCAAGCACCAAACCAAAACACAGGGCTGGAGCATGAGTCTTCAGGCTTGTTAAATGACTGAAGGTATACATGATTTGCAATTTAGAATCTATATTATGCATACAGTAATTATTCAAAGAAAAGGCTTTTGTGTATCCTCATAAAGGAATTTTACTGCTTAAAATATCTTCTGAGTACAGGAAGTTTTCACTCATGTTAATGGGCATCCCCTTCTCCAAAGATGTGTGAGGTCAAATTTTCATTTTCCATAGACTTCTCCAGAACATGTCACACCACTACACACACACTCTCTCCGGATTTTATCATATGTCTCTCTTGAAATCATCATCATAATCTTATTTCACTCAAATTGAAAGTCTTATTTTTTTTTTACCAAACACATCAAAACATTTCAAATTTTGAAGATACATTACCTGTCAATTCATAAAGATCCCTTTCTGGGTATCTAAATTACTTCATACAAGTTCAATAAATACTAGCCTTCCTTTGATCAGAAAAGCAAAAATGTAATGATAATGAGACAATGCTTTAGATTTTTCTAAGCACTGTAATTATTAGAAAGTCTTCCTCTTTTGTTAGACTGAGAGCCTTCCCTTGTTTTTTAGACAGATTTCAGTTAATGGAGAGGTAGTCAGATTTCAGCTTAAATTACAGAGATCCCAGCCCTGAAATTTATCCTGATCATGAAAGATTCCATGTTTTTCCATCAATTGAGAAAATACAATCTGGATTGTGTCCCTTTAGAGCTGTTGCACAGTAGTGACTTCTTCATTGAGGTGGCCATTTTGTGAGGTCTCCCAGCTCCATGGTTTTCAAACCCAAACTTTGGGCAGTGACTCATTATGGAGACAGAAGAACTGCTGATTCAAGTGGGGTCTTTAACACTATAGGGCTTTTTCTTTTTTCTGCTGTAGCATTAAATATTAGCATTCTGGAAACTCGGGTGAAGACACTAAATAAGAGCTCCGCTAGTGTGCACTTCAGTTCAGATTTGCAGAAAGCCTTTGAATCCCATGCTTCCATCCACCATATTTAAAGTTCTTGACTTTTATTTTTTCTCAGTGGAAAATGTAGCACCATCAATCATACTTAAACATAATAAAATTCTCTTCACCCTTCACTATTTTTGTCCACTCTGGTCTTTTCTTGCAACTGATATCTTTATATCATATTAGATCAAAGGGTCACAACTTCAAAATATCTTCCTGAAACACTTTCACACTGATGGTGTGACTGCAAAAAGGTCCAGGCACTATGGAAAGTTGTGTGGAGGACCCTTAAACTACTAAAAATAGAACTAGCAATGATTCAGCAATCCCACTTCAATGAGTCTACCCAAAGGATAGAAAAGCACTCATTCAATAGGACACCTGTTGTCGGATGTTTAATGCAGCTCAACCCAAATTCCCCAAAATAGATGAGTGCAATAGAAACCTATGGCACATGCACTCACGGGAATGGTAGTCATCAATCAGAAAACATAAACATGTAATTCACAGCAACATGGATGGAGCTAGAAGGAATCATGCTAGCGGAAATAAGGCAGAAAGAAAAAAGGAAATGCTGTGTGGTCTCACTTACATGGGGGACAGAGGGAAAACAAATGAATGGACAAGAAGACTATAACACTGTCAACAGAACTAAAGAATAGAGCAAGAGACGGGGAGGTGGGTAAAATTGAGGGAGGAATGGGCACAAGAGATTTAGATGTTTCATGGGTGATAAGGTGGTGGGAGAACTTCAGGGCAGACAAGATGCAAAATATATGTGTGTGGAGGTGTGCCTCTGTGTCTATGTGTCTGTGTGTCCAGTCAAATTAAAAACATAAAAATTATATTAAGAAAACAGCTTCCTAAGTTACCTAATACATCCCTTATACTTCTTTTTAAACTGTTTCATTTCCTCTATAACAATCTCTCTGAATTTATTTTAACTTCTTTCTTTATGTTGTGCTTCACCTACTAGAATATCAACACTCTAGGCATGAAAACTGTAATTTTCCTCGTCTTCACTCTCCAAAACATTTATCAAGAAATTGACTTAATTTAGCGTCCTGAACCTCAATACATGCAAACAAATATATTCACATTTCTATCAAATGTGATGATATGATAAAGTATGTTACCTCTAAATTAGTCTTCCCTTGGGTTTTTATTCCTCATCATCAATTCCAAGTCTATCTGTAATTCTCAGCAGCTCTGGACAAAAGTTCTTCCATTCCACTACTCTTTTAAATACTCAGGCTATGTCTCCTTTCTCTGGGACTTCTGTAATCTCCAAAAATGTGTCATCTTTGCCCTTTTCCTGCTCCACTTCCGTCTTTGTGTTATTTCTGATTTCCAATGCAGAGTTCTTAAATAGTGTATGATTTTGTTTGGATATAGGCATGCTCAAGCTTGGGAGGTGACAGAAATAGGCAGAGAGGTCTTATTTATGGTATGGGTATAAGATGTTTGTATTATATCAAGGAAGAACCCAATGTCCAGACAATGTATTGTTAACCTAGTTTTCAAGAGAAGCCATAACATCACAAAAAGAAAATAATAATTCATGAGCAAGTATACAAAGATTTGCTAGAAATGAACAATTTTAGTGAGAATAAGTGATTGCCTGATGGTAGAACGTTAAGATCATCCATACAGTCATTACAGAGAGTCAGAAGGATGACATTTGCCAAACAAATGAGTTCAAGGAACTTTGCATCATAAGATGCCATTTGAGAAAAGAGTCTTTCTAGGTCACTGCTTGTGTGAATCAGGTCCTTTCTTGGAATTAAGATCTTGGGTAGAGATTCTTAAATCAGCATGATTACACTTAGTCATGTTTCAGAAGAACAAATTGGGTGGGACTTTCTGGCTGCAAAAATAACATCTATTGTAAAATGGTCTGTAACCGCAGTTACCAGAACCAGAACCATAGCCACAGCCATTACCAGAGCCATAGACACACCCATAACATGAACCACTGACACAGCCATAAGAGGAGCCACAGCTGCTACCACCTCCTGAACCGAAATTACAAAATGTTTTCATAAAATTGAAAATATTTCCCATAGTGAAATAATTTGAAAATGGTTCGCACAAGTTTACTATGAGAACAGTCTGTACTACATAGCCTCAGAAACACAGAAGGAAAGAACACTGTTTCAATACAGCACTTTTCATCTTCCACTCATGGGCAATGGATGTTCTGTGTGAGTGATGGGCTCCTGCGTGAACATCTCCTCTAACAAGAACCCGGCACTAAGTTTTCTCAGAGGACAAAGATGCAGATGAGAAGTTTCCAGAGAAAGCGGCTCTACATATATATTTGCAGCCCTGGGAGCAGGTAGGTCAGAGTCTTGTCAATGAGAGATCATTCCTTGAGACCATTCAAGGGTGGCTCTTCAGTAATGGTGCTGTCACAGGATCTAGTTTATGTCTATTTGGTTCCCTCTATCCTGGAATTATCACCTTGAAGACCTCTCATCTGTGAGTCTCCATTGCCATAACAGAAAGCCAGATTCCCTCTCTAAACTGCCACACAGTGCAGCTGAGCTTCTCAATCCGTCCTCCAGGTGCTAGTTGGTTGAACACCATTTGCTCTCCAGAGGGTGATTCTTACTGGTGCACTGATAAGAGGACCGGTTTTACCTGAATGAAGAGTAAACATTTCTGCAATCCAAGGGGTTGAACAACCCCTTTCAATTTCTGCCTTTCTTGAGAATTCTTCCACAATCCTAGAGGAGCATATAGAAATTTCTCCCAGTGTAATTGCTCCTAAGTTATGATTTGGTATATAATTTGAATATCAAGCAGTCCCTGTTTAACCTACTGTGAGGTTTCTGTGTGCTCTTTGCACACAGGCTGGTGGAGGGATCTTTCTTTGAGGAGTCTTTTTTGCATGTATGGTAGA
>PVHY01031639.1:0-12497 GCA_004024945.1 Uropsilus gracilis | reverse complement strand
GGGGTGTGGTTGAGCGCAGGAAGGGTTGGTTCGAGAACCAGGCGGGTGTCGCGGGAGCTGGGGGGCGGGGTCGGGGGACGGGGGACAGGGTCCGGGCCGGGGTCGGGGTCGGGGTCGGGGCCGAGACCCTGCGCGGGGGTACGGTACCTGCAGACGCGGCGCAGTGTGCGGAGCGACCAGACCCGCGCGGTCGCCGATGCTACCGCTGCCTGGCCGCGCCCCCACGTGACCCGCGCATGCGCCAGGATCCGCCCCCGGCGTCGGGACGCACGGGGCGGCCCAGTGCGCGTGCGCGGCGGTTGCCGTAGAGATCTGGGAAGCGTTAGGCTGGGATCGACGCAGGCCTAGAGTGGCTGCCGGAGAAGCAAAGTTGGGTGCCTCTGACTGAGTTGAGGGCCATAACGACCCCTCGGAACCCAACTCCTCACTGCTACGGGGTGTTCGGTGTTTCGGGAATAAATATGCACCCCGAGGTCAAGGAGCCCGCGGCCAACTGGGGAGTGGAGCAGGAATGCGTGCCGGAACCGGGTGTGGAGGAATCTGCGGGTGACCGCGGAAACGCAGGCCCAGGAGGCCTCAAGGAAGGTGCCGACCGCTGCCCCAGGGAGGCGAGGGGGGCGACGGGCCGAGCTGGCTGGGCGCTGCAGCGTGTCCTTACCCCTTCACAGCCAGTAATCATGACAATGGAGGCCTGCACTTACTATGCTGCGCATGCCAAGTGCTAGCACATTTGAGCCATATACCTGCTCTGTGCGGTTGGCACGTCTCTCCTCTCTTCACACAGAAGAGGAAACGGACTTAAATAGGCTGTAGTTCTTGCTTCAATCAGAGTATACTCAACCGGTCAATGGGAGGCTAGTCCCCCAGCCTGGAGAGTCCCTGATTGAAGCCTTCACCCAACCCAACTTTCTCCCAATTTTTTAATGTTCTGAATGTATCCCTTTATTGCGATCATCACGTAAGGTCATTCCACTACAAGTTATGGTAGGATAGGACATTCTCATTGAGTTTGCAGTATCCAGTTCAGTGCCTGATCTGTGGAGAGGTTGGGTGAAGAGCTGGTGGTTCTTGGATCGGTGGGTGACTCCTCAGAGTTCTCCAGAACTTTGTTTTCCACCCTCCTCCTTCCAGTTGGCATGGTCCCTAAGGAAAAGCTCATAACATCAAGTAGTAAAAACACTACTTGATATGTGTCTATTTTTCCAACCCAGTCAACAAATACATCTTGAGCATGTGCTGCTGGGTGGGAAGACACAGGCTTCAGAGTCTTTCCTACTAGGTTCAGATTGCAGGTTCATATTGCAGCTCTGCAACTCTTCAGCTTTAAGGCTATTTAACTCTCCAAGCTTTATTCTCCTTGTCTGCAAGCAGCGATAATTCTGCAGGAATAATTACAATTAGAGCTTCTGGCATAGAGTAGGCTATTAATAAATGAAAGTTCTTGTTATTGATATAACCAATTCCCGTGTATCTTGAACACCTATTTCATACTCCACAGATGCTTATCTGGTACTTCTTGTGATGGTGTGGTGTGTGGTGAGAGATGGCAAAGCACACAACACTAGTTAACACATGGAGTATGGCTCAAGAGACCCCAGTAACAGCAGAGAGCACCGGCCAACACCCTTAAAAACAAGTGCATTTGAGCGTCCTGTGTTCCGGCCAGGCATGGCGGCACAAGCCTGTAGGTGGCAGCCTAGGAAGCCACAGCTGGGGCCAGGGATCACGGTTCGAGTCCTGCTGGGGGCACGTAGCGAGACCTAATCCCCCAAAAAATAGCAGGGCATGGTGGCGCGTGTCTGTAATCCCAGCTACCTGGGAAGCTGAGGCTGGGGATTGCTTGAGTCTGTGGTACCCGGGCAATGTGAGCCTGCAGTTCCACGGGCAAAAATAGCAAGACCTAGTCTCCAAAAAAAAAAAAAAAAAAAAAAAAAAAAAAAAAAAAAAAAAAAAAAAAAAAAAAAAAAAAAAAATATATAGATAGATAGATAGATAGATAGATAGATAGATAGATAGATAGATAGATGAATGTCCTGTGTTCCTTTTACCAAAACTGTTTACACCCTGTCTGCTGTGTCTCCTGTGATTTGTCTTTTGAAAACTTTAAGAGCAGATTATGGCAGACACCCAGGCATTGCCACTAAGAATTGAAAAAAATCGATTAACATTTTACCATATTCACTTGAAATCTCTGCTAGTTAGACACAGAAACCATTTCGGATAAAGTTGATATTTTACTTGCCACTCTTCTTTCAGACCTAGTCTCATTCCCTTTCCAGAATTTTATATGAATTCTTTCTATTATTTTTCTTTATGTATATTGTATCCTTAAACATGTCTTAACATGTGGGGGGGTGTTTTCAATTTCTATAAATGGTATTCTGTGCTTAGTATGAAACTTGCTTTCTATTGCATGGATATTTCTGTGGGTTTGCATACTGATTGGTGAAGTTCCAGTACCTTTTTTCCCAAGGTAGAAGAGTAAGCTATTGTTTTATTTACGTAGTCCCTATGGGTGGATATTTGTATTGGTAACAGTTTTGGGCTGTTTTGAATATCCTTGCACACATCTTTGTGTGTACCTCACAAGAGCTTTTAGAATGGATCAACCCAGAAATGAAATTTCCATAGTCTTTATCAAGGCTTGAGAAATTGTCATACATTGAAGGAATACTGGTGTCCCATACTAAAAGCAGATAATAACTAATCAAGTTGAAATAGGAAGAATTTTGTATACATTTCTTGGTCTCCACAGAACAAATCTTTTCTCTTACAGAAATAAGTGATCCTAAGACAATACCAGCTGGTCCTTCTGACATACCCTATCAAAGTGAACAGAAGCAGGGTGGTAACAGCAGACCAGCTGGCTATCTAGCACAACAGAGAGATGACAAGGAGGACCATGGTCCCAGGTCTGTGGGGATGCTGCTGCCAGTCATAGTGTACACTGACCAAGCAACATAGCTGCCATCACTCCTGTGCCCAGAGAAGAAAACTGAGGCTCATGGGGTGTAAATAGTTGGCTCCACATATGAGAGTCACAGAATCAGAACCACACTGTATCTATGGCACCAGTGACCACAGTCTGTTAAACTTTTTGTTTTTCCTTTACCCTCTTCCCCCTCCCCAGTCTATTAAACTTTAATGCCAGTTCTGGAGAAGGAAACATCCACAGTTCTTGATGACACTATTAAAAGTATTTTTATTAGAACATACATTGCAACTTTTAAGAATGCTGAAAGCAATGATATTGGATGAGGCCCTGGAAGCTAGTCCAAAAACAAATAAAAAGAGCAGTAACTTAAAATAGTTATCAGGCATATAGAATGTTAGGAAATTGGGGGAAGGAATGCATGTGGTAAAGAATTTTTGAAATAGACAGAAACTTGAATGAATTTCTTTTTCATGTTTTTTTATTTAACAGAATGACTAAAAGTTTCCTGCAAAAACTCTGCAAGCAACATAAGCTTTATATTACTCCATCACTGAATGATACCCTATACTTACACTTTAAAGGTGAGGATCTGAGGAGCGGGTCCTTAGGTAAAGATTGTAAAAGGCAGAAAGACTGATGGCATAAAAAACTACGCATGGGGATTATCTGGAGTCTAAGCAGAAATTTCAGAGTTTCCTAGGGATGAATGTATAAGGTCAGATTAAGGGCACTGGGAGTCTCCACCATAAAAAAGATTAAGAAGGCTGGATAAATTCTATTTGGTCACCACCCAATTCAAATCTTACCCTCTGGCTACAACTGAAACTGCTTCAACCTCACCCACCTCACCCACCAAACTTAACCTCGCCCACCCCACCCAACGAAAAACCTTTCCTGCCTGCTAACCTTGCCCATCACACTAGCAACCCCCCCCCCATGTCCCTGCTCCTATAAAAGCAGATACCAACTCCACCACGTGGGTGCAACTTCACTAACCCCTCACCCTGGGGCCAGTGAACCTTGCCCCAGAGCTTGAGGCAACAAACTGTTCTTAATTTTACTAGAACTGGCTCCTGTTTCTCTCTTTCCTCGCCTCCATCCTTTCCTATTTCCTCACAGTCCTTTCATATTCCTGGCTTCTGTTTCCCTCCTTCTATGCATCCTTTCAGGATAGAAAAGCAGTGTTACACTGAAGAAAGTCTCATCCTAAGAGTTTATAAGAGGGGTGGGGATCATATGTATACAAGGCAAACACATTGGCATCTTTTATTGCTTCATGCCAAAGACATGTTTCCAAACAGAAAGCTAGCTGGCTTGTTAAAATACTTGGGCTTGGGGGAAACAGTGGATCAAAGGCAGGCATATAAAACAGTGGGTGAGGGATGCTGTGTATCTCTCAGGGCAGAGAGGTATGAATACTGGCATCCCTGAGAGTGCACATTAAGTTTCAAGTCACAGACTATTCCTAGCAGTGACCAAGAGGAGTGAGAGTTCCCAGTCTGTGCTGACTGGGCAAGCAAACCAGTATCCTCAGACCTCTGTGTGTTCATTTACTCAGGAAATGATGACTGAGTCTGGCACTGAGTTTGGTCACGGAAACACATAGATGGTTATGGCAAAGGTGCCTGGGGCAGAGCACAGGCCAGGACGGTACTGGAAGGGCTCCCACAGCACAGACTTTAAAGGGTGGGAGCCACTCCTAACTCACCTCCTCACTTCCACTTTGCCCCCCTGCAACCTCTCCATCCAGCATCTACATCTACATAGATGAGCAAACCCCAAGAGACCAGTATTTAGGAGGTGAGTGGAAGAAGAGGACTCAGTGGGTTAAACTAGAGTGAGAGTGGTAGAAGAGCTGGGAGACAGAAGAGTCTATTGTGCTCTGGCACCTAACAAACTCTATCCAAAAATGTAGCCACAAACAACTTCAGGGTTTCCACTGTTCCTGAGGGCCAGGAATCTGGAAATGACTGATTTCAGGGAGGTCCTGGCTCAGTCTGTCATGACGGCCAAGCTGTGGGCTGGGCCTCAGTCATCTGGACTCAACAGGGTGAGAGACTCCAATTCCAGACTCAAGGCCTCAAATCCTCACTGTTTGTTGACCAGACACCTCAATTCTTCACACATGAGCTCCCATAGCAACTGGCTTCTCTCCCAGAGCAAGTCATCCAAGAGAGACAGGCCAAGAGGAAAGCTAACGTCTCAGAAGTGACACATCATCATTTCTACCATATTCTTCTGGTCTGGAGAGTAATCCTGGTTTTACTGAACCATAAGCACAAGGGCGTCAGTACCAGAAAGTGATCAAGCACAATAAGCTGTGTGATCCAGAGAGCCTCAGAGGAAACCGAAAAAGGAGGGCATGACCCCATAGGTCAGGTACATAGTATTTGCACTCAGTACACAGAGGACTGTAAATTGGATGTCACTGGACACCTTGGCGGGTGGTTGCAGTAACAGCAGACTCAAGGAAGAAGGAATGAATTGGAGGAGTTAACAAGCAAAAGGAAGCCTTCCATGGTAAAATGGGAAGAAATAGAGTGAGGACCAGGACACAGAGTCAAGAGGGAAACAAGCCCATTTGTTCAACAAAAAATTACAATGAGTGAAGGAAACAGATTATAGGCTCAAAGTAACTTTACAGACATCAGCTAACTGCAATGCATGGACTCCATTCGGATCCTAATTTCAAGAGCAAACAGTTTGGAGGAAAAAAAGACAACAGGTTAAATGTGAGCAGTGACTGGCTGTTGGAGGACATTAAGGAATTGTTTAGCTGTCACGGTGGCATAACCTTTAAAGCAACAACAGCAGCCGAACAGGGTGGCTCGTGCCTGTAAGCTTCAGCCTATGAAGCAGCTGGGGCTAGGGATCGGGGTTCGAGACCTAGTCCCAAAAAATAGCTGGGCGCTGTGGTGCGCCTGGAATTCCAGCTACCTGGGAAGCTGAGGCTGGGGATTGCTTGAGTCCGTGGTACCCCGGGCAACGTGAACCTGCAGTTCCATGGGCAAAAATAGCAAGACCTAGTCTAAAAAAAAAAAAAAAAAAAAAAAAAAAAAAAAAAAAAAAATCCATCAACAAAAAGTCTCAAAAAAAAGGCAACAACAAAAAGGTGTCCTCATCTTTTACATCCTTTGCTTTTTGCATGCGAATATCCAATGATGCAGCATCGTTTGTTAAAGAGATTTTGTCCCATTGAATTGCTTTTGTTTCTTTGTCAACATTGATTAGTCGACTCTATGGGTGTCTACTTCTGGACTTTATGTTCAGTTCCACTGATCCATTTGTCTATTGCCAATACCCCACTGTCTCAGTGGCTGCCTCTTTATAGTAAATCTTAAAGCTGAATTGGCTTAATCCCTTTGTTCTTGTCCCTTCATACTGTGTTGTTTGTTCTTGGTCCTTTGTTTCTCCACATAAACTTTGAATTAACTTGTTGAGACCCACAAAGTAACTTGCTAGGCCACTGGCTCAGGTTACATTGAATCTATAGGTCTATTTGGAAAGGACTAACATTTTGATGTTATTGAGTCTTGCTATCCATAGTCATGGGATATTGCTCCATTTATTTAGTTCTTCTAGATTCTGTTCATCAGTTTCATACTTTCCGCAGACAAAGAGCTTATGTATGTTTTGCTATATTTATACCTAAGTGTAATGCAAATGTAAGTGGTACCTTATTTATTTATTTATTTATTTATTTATTTATTTATTTATTTTTTGAGACTAGGTCTTGCTGTTTTTGCCCGTGGAACCGCAGGCTCTCCTTGCCCAGGGTACCACAGACTCAAGCAATCCCCGGCCTCAGCTTCCCAGGTAGCTGGGATTACAGGCGCGCGCCACCACGCCCAGCTATTTTTTGGAACTAGGTCTTGCTATGGGTCCCAGGCAGGACTCGAACCACGATCCCTAGCCCCGGCCGCTTCATAGGCTGAAGCTTACAGGCATGAGCCACCATGCCCGGCCGTAAGTGGTACCTTATTTTTAATTTCAAGTTCTACTTGTTCATTGCTAGCATGCTAGACTTCTAACTTTGTCTCCTGCACTCTTGTTCTAAATGCTTATTAGTTACAGTTTTGTTTTTCTCTTAGATTTTCTATATCTGTTAACAAAGACAATTTCTCCCCATCACTCTTGTTCTAAATGCTTATTAGTTACAGTTTTGTTTTTCTCTTAGATTTTCTATATCTGTTAACAAAGACAATTTCTCCCCATCCCAATATGTATACTTTTTACTTATTTTCTGGTCTTACTGTGTTACCTGCAACTTCCAGGATAATGTTGAGAAGTAATGGTGTGGTGGTATCTTCAACTTCTGTCTGAGCTTAGCTAGAAAGCTTTCAGTGTCTCACCATTATGTATGATAGCTCTAGTTAGTCATTAAGTTGAGAAAGTTCCTTTCTAGTCCCAGCTGACTGAGCCTACTAAACATTTATCATGACTGCTAGATTTTTTTGTCAAATGCCTTTTCTGCATATATTGATATGATCACATGCTTTTTCTTTAGCCTGCTGCAGTGAGGACTAAATAGTGAATGAAGTTTCTAAATATTGAACCAGCCTTGCACACCTGGGACAAATCACACTTGACTGGGTTAGATAATTCTTTTCTTTCTTTCTTTTTTTTTTTGAAACTAGGTCTAGCAGCCAGGCATGGTGGCTCATGCCTGTAAGCTTCAGCCTATGAAGCGACTGGGGCTAGGGATCGTGGTTCGAGTCCTGCTTGGGGCAACACAGCAAGACCTAGTCCCAAAAAATAGCGGGTGCGGTGGCGTGCGCTTGTAATCCCAGTTACCTGGGAAGCTGAGGCTGGGGATTGCTTGAGTCCGTGGTTCCCCGGGCAACGTGAGCCTGCAGTTCCATGGGCAAAAATAACGAGACCTACTCTCAAAAAAACCAAAAACAAACAAAAAAGAAACTAGGTGAATGTGGCTCATAAAACTGGGGAGAAAGAAAAACACTTTGGAATAGCTTCAGGCTCAGCTAGATCCAGTTGCTCGGGATAGGTCTTCATGACAGGCACTCCTTGGTTGTGCTTTCCTCCAGCGGGTCATGTGAGGCATTCTAACCTTCCCATCACCCACTCCTGGCTGTGAAGGGAAGACACTATGCCACTATGCACTGCAGGACTCCCCCTAAGCAGTCTGAGAATTCCAGCAGAAACACTTCTCCCAGTGTATCCAACCAGCTCCCTCAAGAGCCACTGCTGTTGGCCTGGCCTGCCTAGCTGTGGCCAGAATGTGACTGAGTGGCCACACAGATGAGTGGCACAGTGATGCAGAAGCTGGAAGGGGATGGTCCTCCAACAAAAGTGGTGGTAGCATTTCTAGAGGAAGGAGCGGGGATTCTAGACAGACAGGCAAAAATAAGGGTGAGCCCTATCCCCACCCTGTGTGGGTTTTTTTGTGGGGTGGCTTAACGACACCCCTTCCCTTTGAGTCAGGCTTTGACCGCATTGAGAACTTGGAGGAGTACACAGGGCTTCGTTGCCTGTGGCTGGAGTGCAATGGAATACAAAAAATCGAGAACCTGGAGGCCCAAACTGAACTGCGTTGCCTCTTCTTGCAAGTGAACTTACTTCATAAAATTGAGAATCTGGAACCTCTGCAGAAACTGGATGCTCTTAACCTCAGCAACAACTACATTAGGACTATCGAAAACCTAGGTAAGCATATGGCACCCAATGGTCTTTCTCAATGCTTCTAGACGCTCTCCCCTGGGGGAGGATGGAAGGATTTATGAGACAGACATGTCCCCTTAGTTGCTTTACCTGTGCTGACCTTCCCTATCCAGCCTGTCTGCCTGTCCTGAACACACTTCAGATCGCCCACAACCACCTGGAGACAGTGGAAGATATTCAGCATCTAAAGGAGTGTCAGAAAATTTGTGTCCTTGACCTCTCCCACAATAAGCTAAGCGATCCAGGGATCCTGAGCATCCTCGAGAACATGCCTGATCTGGTAACGCACACAACCTATTATTTGACAGTAAATATCAGATCTCCTCTCACCCTCCCCCCATCTACCCTCATGTCTTTTCAACCTTCCTTCACAGGTTTCCCTCTTTGCATTTTCAGGTGGACTATCTTAAATGCCAGATACCATACTATTTAACCTACAAATATTTTAGTCTGTATCTCTGACAGATAACTTTTTTTTTTTTTTGAGACTAGGTCTCACTATTTTTGCCCATGGAACTGCAGACTCACATTGCCTGGGGTACCACAGACTCAAGCACAGCCTCAGCTTCCCAGGTAGCTGGGATTACAGTCGCGCGCCACCACACCCAGCTATTTTTTGGAACTAGATCTCGCTGTGTTGCCCCAAGCAGGACTCGAACCGCGATCCCTAGACCCAGTCGCTTCATAGGCTGAAGCTTACAGGCACAAGTCACCGTGCCTGGCCTTGATGGCTTTTTTTTTTTAAAGAACACTGTTATTAATATATCTAAAATACTACAACAACTTTATTTCATATCCAGCCCAAAGTTTTCCCCATTTGTCTCAAATACGAAGACAGTTGGGTTGTTCACATTTACCCCAGACCCGCACATGGCATTTGGATTATTTGTTGCATAAATCTCTTCTGATCTGAAGTTGGTCCCCTTACCTGCAATTTGCAGTGGGATCCTTTCTCTGGTAGCCAGCCACATTCTGTACTGCCCTCTTGTGGTATCATTTGACATCTGCCGTATACAGGATTTCTTGTAGAGTGACCAACTGAGCCGAGCTCCACAGATGCTGGTTCCAAGGTGGGCTTTGAGGTGTGGTGCCTCACAGCATGAGGCGTGTCAGGTCCAGCTGCCTGTGTCTCTGCTGCAGTAAGACAGAGGGCAGGGTCAGCCTAGTCCAGTCACCAGAGCGTCCACCCATTAGCACCCACTGCAGGGGCTTAGCTGTGTTCTCTCGTTAGGAGTTAGACAATGACCACTTTTTTGGGCCCATCTTCCTCTGCATGTATTAGCTGGCATGTTTCTGCAGTGAACTCTCCCTCATCAACTAGTGATCCCCTAGTAGACATCCTGGCCCCTAGAGAAGGCCAGGATGAATATCTGGTTCTTCCTTTTCATGTGTCACCTTTGGGAACTAATGAGTCAAGAACCTAGCAACCCCCAGCAGTGACCATGAACAGCTTGGCTCACTAGAACTTAAGGGATTTATACAGACAGCACTTGCTATCACTCACCACCACCCCCCTTTTTTTAAGTTTTTTTTTTTGTTTGTTTTTTTGTTTGTTTTTTTTTTTGGTTTTTTTTTTGAGACTAGGTCTCGATATTTTTGCCCATGGAACTGCAGGCTCTTGTTGCCTGGGGTACCACAGACTCAAGCAACCCCCAGCCTCAGCTTCCCAGGTAGCTGGGATTACAGGCATGCGCCACCACACCCAGCTATTTTTTTTTTTTTTTTTTTGGAACTAGGTCTCGCTACCGGCCCCAGGTGGGACTGGAACCGGGATCCCTAGTCCCGGCCGCTTCATAGGCTGAAGCTTACAGGCATGAGCCACCATGCCCGGCCTTTTTTAATGTTTTAATTTATTTTATTTATGTATATATCTCCCATTTCCTTAACACCCATTAACCAACTTTCTTAATCTTTTGTGCCCTCCACCTCCCCCCATTTTCTTTCTCCTCCTCCTCTCTCGCTCTATAGTTTGGTTCTGTTGGTTGTTTCTAATTTTTCTTATTTGTTTTCACCCCTTGCTGCCATCTTCATCTGAAATATTCCTCTGGACCCACTGCTGGCTGGTGACAGCTGCTCCTGGCAGCTCTTGTGCCTTTCTCATCAACACTTGTGCCTTTGCTGGTATCCCTGCTTTTCCAGTGTGTCCGTATTGTCATCCATACAAAGGAAAATATTAATGGTGGCATGCAAAACTCTTGAGCTCACAGTTCACTGCTTGGGGTGTAAGGGAAAAGCCAGCCAAGTCAAAGGAAAGAAAGCATCGAAAAAGTTCATGAATTGCCGGGCATGGTGGCATGTAGCGAGACCTAGTTCCAAAAAAATAGCTGGGCGTGGTGGCGCGTGCCTGTAATCCCAGCTACCTGGAAAACTGAGGCTGGGGATTGCTTGAGTTTGTGGTACTCCGAGCAGCGTGAGCCTGTAGTTCCACAGGCAAAAATAGTGAGACCTAGTCTCAAAAAAAAAAAAAAAAAGTGAAGATCAAGGAGAAGGGCAGCCGCTCCATCGGGACAGTTGTGCCCGACTCAGGGTTTCCCTGCTGTGATCATCAGGACCTGGTGCTGGTCTTTTTCATCAGTTCGTTCTGAGGACCATGTGATGTGTTCTGGTTGCATTGCTTCGTAGTCTCAATGTTCTCCATTTGTTTCCAGCGGGTCCTGAATTTGATGGGCAACCCGGTCATCAGGCACATCCCCAGTTATCGACGGACAGTGACCATTCGACTGAAACATTTAACGTACCTGGATGACAGACCGGTCTTTCCCAAGGACAGGTAAGGGAAAGCCTTTGGTCACATGTAATATGTAATAAGATGCTGAAGCACTTTCACACATCATTGGATCTCCTCTGGAAAGGCGTGTTATGGCTCCATAATTGCCTCTAGCAGGAAATTCCCTATTTTTGAGGACCTAAGAGATTTTTCACAACTCTATATATATATATATATATATATATATATATATATATATATATTTTATTTATTTATTTATTTTTTTTTTGAGACTAGGTCTCGCTATTTTTGCCTGTGGAACCACAGGCTCACATTGCCCAGAGTACCATGGACTCAAGCAATCCCCAGCCTCAGCTTTCCAGGTAGCTAGGATTACAAGCATGTGCCACTACACCCAGCTATTTTTTGGAACTAGGTCTTGCTGTGTTGCCAGGGTGGGACTCGAACTGTGATCCCCAGACCCTGCTGTGACTCCATAAGCTGTCACTTACAAGCACATGCCACTGTGCCCGACCTTTTTTTTTTTTTTTTTTTGAGACTGGGTCTCTATGTTGCCTGGGGTGCAAGCAATCCCCAGCCTCAGCCTCTTAGGTAGCTGGGATTACAGGTACCTACCACCGTGCCCGGCTGCTTTTTTGAGAACCAGGTCTCACTATGTTGCCCATTCACTACTGTGGGTAGTGAACCCCCGAACCTAAGCCATCCCTGTCCTCTGGCTTCCCAGAGCTTGGATTATAGGCGCGTGCCACCATGCCCGGCTTGATTTTTCATAATTTTTTGATTAATACCATCGTCTGGAAGTCTCTGACTTCCTTGACAATTACTTCCTGGGGATGATATTCTGGGAGCTGTAGTACTTGGGTTTAGGATTGTGGGTTGAGCCTTCGTAAAGGCACATATTTTCTAGGAACTTGGTAGCCATTTATCCCTTCAAATCCACCTTCTATCTCTCTGGATTTGCCTGTTTTGGATATTAAACAGAAACAGACTTTTAGCTGAGGGGCTGCTTTCACATGGCACATTTGCCCATGCAGCACGTTCTAGCTCCTCAGGACAACACTGCACAGCGACGATACCTTGAACAGGCCATTGCATTTTTTTTTTTTTTTTTTTTTTTTTTTTTTTTTTTTTTTTTTTTTTTTTTTTTTTTTTTTT
>PVHY01031638.1:0-12466 GCA_004024945.1 Uropsilus gracilis | reverse complement strand
GGATTTGGGGCAGGAAGGAGGCTGCAGGATGTGTGGAGAGAGGAGAGCAGGCATAAGGCCTGAGCAAGGCCAGCCGGTGGGGTGGGCTTGCCTGGGGTGCTCACGAACAAGAGGTGGCGAGTCCCCCCTCAGCCGGAGACGCTGCCACATGCGAGGAGCAGAGGCCTGGCGTGCGTGTCCTGCACCGGCCGTGTCCATTTGGCCTCCTACTACGTTCTTTCACTCCAGATGAAGGACACCTTTGGAGGATGAAGGACAGGCTTTGGAGCCTGTGCCTGGCACCTTCCATCAAAATACTCTCAGTGGCTTCCGCCCCTGTGTGGGGTTTCTGCAGCCTGGAAAGCCTGGGCGCTGGTTTCTGTGAAATGATGGAAAGATCCAGAGACTCTCAGGTGCTCATTTCAAAAAGCATTAAAAAAAAAAAAAATAGAAATAGCCATGTGGGCGCACGACCCGTTGAGAGGTAGGAGATGGGCTAACTGGTTGGAGGAAAAGAAGAAATACTCTCCATAGCGCTAGAAAATGACCTTTTTTTTTCTTCCTTTTGGAAAACAAACCTCCCTCGAATGTCTGCATCATATAAATCTAATAAGACAGAGTGAAAAATATTGGATTTATTTTTACAAGTTAGCTGTGACCTCCCGACCTTCTGAATGGATTCACTCCGCGCGCTTCCTCTTAAGGGCCTTGGGGTGATGACTAACTCATAAAAATAAATCCAATATTTTCCCCTTAGCCATGTCACAGCCATTGTAGGCATTCAGATGATAGGGCCAGGGAGGCGGGTTTTCATTGCGTTTGACCTCCCATTATGAGAGGCGCTGGGCCTCAGCCCTGCCGGGAACGCCAGCTTCCCGCCCTCCCACGACGCGTGTACCAAGACGAGCAAGGCCCCACGCTGGGACCAAGCCCAGGGACGTGGTGGCCACTGTGGACCTGGCGGGAGACACATGTTCCAGCCTCGGGGCTCGCAAGCCAAGGGACGCGGAAGGAAGAAGATCATGGGTCCTAGGGACGCCAGTTATGATGGGGTCCTGGCCTCAGGTGGGCTGGGGGTGACCCAGGGGAGAAGTGGCTGAGGCCAGAGGGGAGAGGCGGCTAGTAGGTAGCAGGAGAGGGGAGGGAGAAGCTGGGCTCCCTAGCAAGGCAGGCAGAGCCCCCCTTTTCACCTGCCCCCTGAGGTTGACCTCAGCACAGCCTCCCTCCGGCCCAGCCTCCCTGACTCTATTCTGTTTGTCTCAACATGAATCATTTCCTGTCAGACCTGCTACGCTCTCATCTGCCATTTTCTGTCTGCTGCCAGTATCGCACTGTGAAACAGGGACCTTCATTCACTTGGGTATACCACCCCTGCCCAGGCCAATGCCTCGCGCATGATAGGTGCACAGGAAGTGTCTGCAGACCCAATAGGTGCTGCAACCCAGCCGGTGCCGTGTGTGGCCTGCACTCCCTCTGTGTGGGCAGCCTGCAGGAAACCCATGTCGCCTTTACCTCAGGTGTCTCGCCTTGCGTGCCTCTGCCGTGGGGAGCTGGGCCCACGCCCCTCTGGGGGGGGGGAACCAGCCACTGTCTGGGAAGGAGTGTTGATGTCCCCCTTCCACACGTGCTTTCCTTTCCGGGTATGAGCTGTTCCTCCACAAGAACCTCAGGGGCCTTGATGGGGGGGGGGGTAAGGTGACAGTGCAGGCTCTCTCTGCTCTGTCCCCCTGAAACCTGGCTAGCATGGGCGTGTCTGCCGGGGCACTGTCCAGCCTATCTGGACCTTCCTGTCCACTCCCCTGAGCTTGGCCTGCAGGGAGGACCCCACTCTGCAATGTCTTCTAGGCCAGTTGAGTGGCCCATGGTGATGTGGGACTTGGGGGGTGTCTGGAGTTCTGCAAGTCACAGGCCACCCCCCGCTGCCTCGACCTCCCGACAGACGTCCCCTTGCTGAGTTCTCACTCAAGCCGGTCCTCCCCCGCCACACTCCTGCAGGTCAGAGCGGCTTCCCTGCGCCCTGAGCTGTAATATAAGCAATATCCTCCCGCGGCACCGGTGACAGCAGTTCACCTCCAGGAGCACAAATGAAAGCGATTCCGCCAAGGGCATCAGTTGTCCCACAGTCAACACAGAGTGCCGGGCCCGCCCTGCCTAATATGAAGAGTAACTAAGCAGAGGCCTGGCCTGAATACCAAGGAGTCCGACCGGGAGGCTGGAGCGAGCGGGAGAGGGAGAGGGAGAGCCCAGGGCTACCAGGGGTCACTGTGGGACTGGGGGCAGAAGGGAAAGGTCAGGGACACTCAGCAAATATTTGGAGGGCTGTCCCCACAGCCGTGGGTTTGGACGCAAGGGCCCCAGTAATCCCTGAGCAAATGCCCGGCCTAACTGGCATCTCATGGCTCAGCCAGCCTGTCTCCCTGGAGGCCTGCCTGGAGGAGGAAGCACCCCAGAGTGGGGCTCGAAGAAGGGGAGCACACCTGCCCCCCCGGGAGTGCTGTCTGGGGACCTGCGGTGCTGGCTGGGTGTGGCTGGCGGGTAAATGTGTGCGTGGAGCATGTGCTGTAGCCACGCTCTGAGCCGTGGTGAGGCTTGGAGAGGAGGGATGGGGCCCTGGATCGAAGTGATCAAGTGAGTCTGCTGTGGGGTCAGACCATGAGCCTCCTGAGGACGGGGAGCCGTGCGTGCAGCTGTTGCTGGTAACAAGGAACCTCCCCAGGAAGGCGTTCACGCGGGTGTGTGTGCGTGAGTGGGTGCCTTGCAAGCCAGTGACTGCACGCTGGGGTCCTTTGTCCCCTCTCAGGGACTCAAGGATGATGCCTGCACATGGACTTGGAGAGAAGCTGGACGAAACTGGGGGAAGGGTGGACGGGAGACGGGGACAGCGACTGGACGGGCCAAGTGATGTAAGCGCCAAGGCTGGAGCAGAATCTGATCCCAGAAGGACCTCCAAGGCGGCGGTGAGAAGGCTGAAGTCCTTCTCGAAGTTTCCCAGCACTGGTAGTAGTCGGATCCCACGTGCGTTTGAGATCATCGCAGGGAAACAGAGTTGGCGCTTCTCTTTGTCAGCACACGTTTGAAATAACCACCCACAGGCCGCAGTGAGCGGGTGCCCCCAGCGGAACCCTAGAGCAGGCCCACGTGTCATCAGAAGTCCCTGGAAGCCACCCTCAGAAAAGAAGCAGGCAGCATTCTTAGCATGTTTTATTTGACTCAAGATGTCTGGCGTAGCGCGGTACGAGTGACATGATTTTTATGGCTCTATGTTTTTGAAAGTCAGTGTTTATTTTAGTCTATCAGCCCGTCGCAGCCCACATCAAGTGCACAGTAGCCGCCCTCACTTGGCCAGCATCTTAGTAGGCACGAGGATGTAGACAGTGGTGTGCGGGTGCGGGTGTAGAAGGTGGTATATGGCTGCGAGTGTAGATGGTGGTGTACAAATGTGGGTGTAGACAATGGTATATGGAATGTAAGTACAGGTATAAAATGCCGTGTAGACAGTGATATATAAATTTGAGTGTAGACGGTGGTGTACAAATGCGGGGTAGATAGTGGGGTATGAATGCGGGTGTAGACAGTGGTATATGAATGCAGATGTAGATGGTGCTGTATGAATTTGAGTGTAGACGATTGCTGTGCGCCAGCAGACGATGGTGTATGAACTCACATGCAGACAGTAGGATACCCATCAGAGTGTAGACGAGTGGGGTATGAATGTGGGTGGACAGTGGTGTGCCTGCTGTCACGGCCTCTGTCATGAAGACCGTGATCGTGAGAGAGGGAGAGTGAGGAGGTGTGGAAGGGGGGTCGTGGCACCAGGGCCAGGGTGTCACTGGTGTCAGTTTCACTTGATTCCTGAGGATGAAGGGGTGTCCGTGAAGCAAAAGGGAGCTGTCCCTGGCAGGTGGCCCCTGTTGTTGGGAGGGCTGGAGCCCCACTTCAAGCACTGCCCACATGCAGGATGAGGTGGTGACGAGCTGACCATGATGGCCATGGTGGGCCCGACTTTCTAGGAGCAGGGCGTGAGGACCACAGAGGTCAGGCAGGCGGGACTGTGCGGTCATGCATCACCACCGTGGGCAGATACTATGCCCTTGGGGGTCAGAGGGCAGGGCTGAGTGGGAAGTTGGGGTCCAGGGAGGATTCTGGGGAGGTGGCTGAAGTGGGAGGCCAGGATGGAGGCAGGAGGAAGTCAGTTGTTAGAGCCAGCAGAACTTGGAGATGGAGGGGAGGTTGTGTGTGTGTGTGTGTGTGTGTGTGTGTGTGTGAATGTCTGTGTGGGTATGTATGTCTCTCTGTGTGTGTGAATGTCTGTGTCTGTGTATGTCTCTCTGTGTGTGCCTGTCTGTGTTGTCTGTGTGTATGTATATGTCTGTGTGTATGTGAACGTCTGTGTGGGTATGTATATTTCTCTGTATGTTCTGTCTGTATCTATGTGTGTCTGTGTGTGCATGTATGTCTCTGTGAGTCTGTGTCTGTGTCTCTGTGTGTGTGTCTCTCTATGTGTGCCTGTCTGTGTGTCTCTGTATGTCTTTGTCTGTGTGTGACTATGTGTGCCTGTCTGTGTTGTCTGTGTGTACGTACAGTCTGTGTGTGTATGTATGTCTCTGTGTGTGCCTGTGTATAGTCTGTGTGTATGTCTGTGTCTGTTGGTATGTGTGTCAGTGTCTGTGTGTCTGTATGTGTCTATGTGTGTGTCTGTGGGTGTGTACATGTGTACCATGACAGAAAGGGGCAGTGGTGGTCTGGTCACTCCCAGGTTGATGCTGTTTTCAGGACAGAGAAACTGAGAAAGGAACAGATGTCAGGGCTCCAAGGAGTTGGGGGTTCAGATTTGAATGTGCTAGAGGTCCTTGAAGTCTGGTTTGAGTGACAGCAGGTCAGCCCAAGCTTGAGAGAGAGAAAGAGAAAGAGAGAGAGAGAGAGAGAGGGAGAGAGAGAGGAATCTGAAACCAGACAAGCCAACATGTCTGGAGGTAAGTGTGGCCGTCAGATACAGAGTAGGTAGTGTCACCTGGATGAATGGCTCTCCATCTCCATCAGGTGCAGCTCAGCTCCCACCCCCAGGGACATCTGGCAACACCTGGACACATCCTAAGTGGTCCCAGTTGAGGGCTGGGGTGGGTGCTGCAGCATTTGCTAAGTAGAGGTCAGAGATGATGCCAAACACCTCACAATGCATGCCCCCCCCACCCCGCCCTTGAAGCTCGGACCTTCAAACAGCAAGCAGAGGAGGAGCGTGAAGTGGGGGGAGGCTGGAGACAGAGCAAGTGGGCACAGCACCCCCCCCTTGGGGGGCTGCAAATTCAGGGACTGGGAATAGGGTCTGGATGTATCTTCTTGGTGAGGTTCGTTTCTGAGCAAGCAAAGCTGGAACACACCCCAAATCCAATCTACTAGGAGGTGTGAGCCTCAGTGTCCTCATCTGGGAAGATGGGGTTCATCACAAAGGAGTGAGGAGGTGATCCACTAGGCTCACAGGTACTAAAGGCGGCAGCTCTCCTGCTTCCATGCGGCATCCTGCAGCGGGCTTGCTTATACGTCATTCATCCTTCATTGTTGCTCTGCCTACTTTCAGCTCGGCCAGAGTCCTGATGAAACAGGACCACGTTGGAGAAGGTCTCAGCCTTGCAGATAAAGTCTGGCTAATAGATTTCTAGGCTTTGAGGGGCGCACACTCTCTCTTCACCCCTCTTTCCTCCGTGGTCCCCACCTGGATCCCCATTCCCCCTCATTGTGGCCCTTTGATATTTAGCACCACACTTCCTTCGGAGATATCAGCCAGAGACTCAAGAAAGGAGACCCTAGACTGGAAGCTCCCTGAAGGCCAGGGAACATGTGACCTTCTCAAGCTCTCTCTTTGATGGCGCCCAGCAAAGGGGGGTAAACCCCACCCAGTCTTGAGTTGGGTTCCCAGCACCAGACACCACAACTAGAAGCTCAGAAGCAGCGGCATGTAACAGACAGTCAGTGTGACTGAGGAGGCATGGCACCGAGTGACCACATGGGTCTGGAGAAACAGAGATGGTCCCCTTCACTGTAGGAAGCACCAGAACCAAGAAGCTAGAGAAACGTGCCACACACCTGCCATGCAAGAGGTTCCTGATGTGTTCAGCCTGGCTGCCTGCCTCAGTTACCCCTGGAGATCTCAGCGGCCTGGTCTGCTGCATCCCAGGAGAGCAAGGCCTCCCCCAGGAGACAGACATGGCTCAAGAAAAGACAAAGAAGAGACCAGTGGGCCAAGTATTGACTGACGACTTGAAGTAAGAGAGGATTTGGGGTGACCAGAGTGGGGAAGAGGGGTAGCGGGAACAGGGAGAGGGTATAGAGGTGCATCATGGGTGAGAGGGCCATCCATGAGACTCAGGGGAACAATAGTCTAAGGGGAACAATAACTGCAAAGATGACCGATGTCAAATGAAGGTGAGAAAAAAAATTATAAAAAATAAAATAATGAGAGAAAAAAGACTTCACCGAGTCCTCCTTTACCTGCCTTCAGGATTCAGGGCAAGTCTGCTGATGACCACAGAAACATTTTCTTCATGTTCTTCTGTTTCATCTTCAGAATGAATCCATGTGTAGCCGACTCCATCACACCTATTTTTGACTATCATTTGCCTATCAAAAATGTTATATTGTTTCCCAGCTGAGGTAGCTTGAGATCAAGTTCAACTCAACATCCTGAAGCTCCCACATTGGGTACCCGTCCCCACGGGGCACTGGACAGAGTCCGAGAGATGCAGGGGATGATAGGAGGATGCAGGCAGACAGCCTCAGGGAGAGCACAAATCCGGAGAACTGACTTCTGGGCAATAGGGAGATTCCTGAATTCTCCATAGCTCTGAAGAGCATCTGATTTGATTTTTCCAGCTGGCAGACTTTTCTAGAGTTCTGGATGTGAGTAGAACACATTTCCAGTTTATTTTGGGGATGGACTGAAGGTGCTGGATGTCAGTTCTCTTTGGTGAGGCCTTATGGGTAAGGGAGGGATGCTTGCTTCCTGCAAGACTCTCCGTATCCCCTTCCTCTTTGGCACACAAGGCCAAGCAAACCTGTCAGAACCTCCCAAGACTGATACTCAGAGAAACATCAGAGACAACGTCCTCCTCCTCGTCTCTTGAGAAGGAAGGCAGCCGGGGGTTGTTCAGCAAGAGAGCCCGAGTCTTTGCTGACACATCACATGTTTTGCCATTAAGTTTGTGGAGATTCCAACTGGGGATTCATGTCCCCCAGGAAGGACAACACCCCCCCGCTGATATTTTTTGCCCTTCTGAACAAAATGGCTCCGAATTTACATAATTAAAATTCTGGTGTCTTTCAGATCCTCACAGTGGATAATTAACACTGTTCCTTGTCAGCTGGGAAAGACCTCAGGAAGAAGATAGCAGAGCCTCACCGTTCTGTCGTGGGCCACATCTCCCGGACAATCGGGGCTAATTGAATCACCCCCATCTCATGGCAAGTGAATGAAAGGCTCTCGCATGTGGCTCGCCACCCACCTGAAACGCTGCTCGCTCATACAGCCCAGCGTGAGCTCGGAGCCCAGCGTGGAGGGCCCAGGCTGACAGTCCGATTTGGAAGCGTTGCTTAAAATCTTAATCAGCGCACTGGAATTAACAGAGGCGCCTTCCCGACACCATGTTCGCCGTGTATGGTTATCATTTTTAATAAACGTTAGGATGTTTTCACAGGTGTGGAAAAAGCCACCTCCCCAGGACAATTGCTCTCCCACGTCTGCGTTCACGCTCAAGGAAAAAAAAAAGTCATCGTCAAGAATGAAGATGTAACATATGCATGAGAGGCCTTTATTTTGCGGCTCCCTGAAAGCTCTCTGCAGCCCTAAGCCCGGGTCCATCTTCCTCGCGCAAGGGGTAGCTTGATTGACATATCTTCAAATAAGCCGCTGAATAGCTTTCTGTATTAGCCTCGGCATAATTCAGATGTCAAATTATGGCTCGCAGATGCCTTTCCTCCTCTCAAGCCCCGGAATGAATTTTTTAAATATTTGGGAGAAAATATTAAATTTTGTTCAGGTGGGGTCAGAGGTCATATCATTTGGTAATAAAGAGCCACAGAGGGTGTTTGCCGAGCCAGGGCTCTGATGATTTTATTTAGCGCATCTAGCTGCAGGTCGCGCTCACCCTGTGCAGCTTCCCATACCCTGCGGTTTGCTGCGGGCTGCCTTTGGCCAGAACAGGGAACAAGGCGAGAAAGAGGGGAAAATGCAATGCGTTTTGACCTGTGTCCAGTTCCTAAGTAGACAACTTTAATGGCTCCTTGCAGCAGCAACCTGGGAGAAGAGATACTACTTGTTTTCATCGCCCCCCTGAAACCTCACACCTGGTTCAGCCTGACGCTGCAAACCAGACAGACGCATCTCTTGCAAACAAGGGTACGGCCGTGCTTGTAGGGAGGATGGAGATCATTTTTCCTAGGAATTCTTGGCTGCGCCATCACGCACGCCTGAGAAAACGCTCATTATTATTGGCCGTTTGCACAGCTGTAAATATTTCACCAAGAACGCTACCTGCTTTGTGCAAAGACCGGCTAATTATACCTGCTTCCCTCTGTAATTGCATATTGTTGGAAAATTCCCCGATCATGACACAACTGTGTCTTCCCCGAGCAAGGGGTAAATTTATACCAAGGATGACACCTGAATTTCCATAAGCAATTAGCCCCCACGTTTACATGGCTGTGTTTGCCTGTGATTTTATTGAACTGAAAGATAATGAATTAAATCCAATTACAGCAGGAAGACGGCTAGCAAGTCGCTGTGCCTCTTGAACCGCAGCTCCACTTCCTGAGCAGAGCAGGCAGCATCCTGAGAAATGAGAAGCGTCGGCCAGACCTCACCGACCCTGAGTAGCCCTTCGCTGGAGGCCGAAGCTCCCTGAACAAGAGGCTCCGGGAAATAGATGCTTATTTCTAGTCTGGTGACTACTGGCTGGTCGTGTGGTTATTGGTGGAACAGCGCTGCGGAAAATAACTTGTCCCAGATGCCATCACACACCCGAGACAATAATCCACAGATGGCAGGGTCCATTGAGGAGAGCGGGAGATGGCCCTCCGGAAACAGGAGGCCAATCCCATCTTCCTCTGGTTACTGGAGATCGCGGGGCTGCCTGTTTTTCTGGAGATCTCCAAGTTCCAGGAGACACAGCGAGGGGAGCCCGGTTATGCACCCCAGGAGCCGTGCACCTGTTTGCTCCGGAGGCTGCTAGAAGGCGCCCATCACCCCTGGTGGGGAGGATGCTGGGAGGCTGCCCGGCCAGGGTGGAGCTTGGGGGGCCAAAGAACGAAGGGCTTCGATTTCTTCTCCGGGCCGGCTGGAGCGTGGCTGCCTAATGGTTTGCTGTCGATCGAGTCAAACGCTGACTGTCTCCACTTCCAATCCATCCTGCCAGCGCTCTTGGCATAAAGGCCGAGAGCTCGCATCCTGGTTTGCACAGAAGGCAGTCAAACCGGATTGACCCACGCGGGCCGTGGCTCGGGAGTTTTTGCGAGTGCGTGTGCTTCAACAAACAGCACTGTGACTCCTGGGGAGATGCCAGCAGTTTGTGTCGCCTTGCATGGCTTTGGCCCTCCCTGGTTTTTTTTTGAAGGGCTCTGAAAATCGATGCCCGCTCCCCTGCCATCCATCTTTATATAGTAATAAATTAAGTGGGAGGTATTGATATTTTTGACTGAGCTTTTAAAATTTACATACTAATGACAATTATCCCCTCGTGCCTGCTGATTGCTGCTGCTATCTCCTGGGGACCAGGGTGTGGGGAAGAGGTGAGGGAGCCTTGCCCCTCGGTTGACCGTTTTCCCCAGGGTCCTGGCACCTCCATCCTTGACCCCCCCCACCCAGGAGAGAGGGGCATTGTGAACCCCACTCCTAGGCGGGGCAGCTTGGAGCACTGGGAGAGCTGTGCCCACCAGCACCTGCAGCCGGCAGGTCTCAGGGGGGGCTCCGTGGGAGAATTGGCTGAGTTCGGACAAGGCAGTGAAAGTGCTGGAATCCAGCTCGAATGATCTCAAAACAGCCAACCGTGGTGGGCGGTTGTTCCGCCAGTCACCAGGGTCAGAAGCACCCCGGAGGGCCCTCGCTTGGCCAGATATTACCCCTCAGGCGCTGAGTCGAGGGGAGGCAGATAGGTCAGGGAGGGCAGGGTGCCAGCTGCGGGCAGCAGAGGGTTTCTGGGTGTAGATATGCACCAAGGATGAAGACTTGTGAGTCTCAGCTCTGGCTAGAAGCCCCCCCAAGCCTACATGGGGTTTGGGGGCTCTGTGGGGGGGGGTGCCCAGATTTGCCATGTGCCCCTTATCTTCCTTAGAAAAAATAACCTGGCATTCTGTGCCCTGGGTGCTGAGTGCCTGCTTACCAGGTGCTTCCCTACGAGCTCTGATCAGCTCAGAGTTTGGGGAGGAGTGTCGACCACCGCTGCCCCCTTCCCCTGACTGCTACTGGCTCTCATCTACCCTCCAACCAGGTTAAGGGCTTTTCTCAGCATCTGGCAAGCAAGTCCCGGGTTACTTCATGACTTCACTTTAGGAGACCCTGTCCCTGGGACCCACCGAGGGCCACCCACAGGTGGACGGCCGGGCAAGCACCACAGGGCTAGCACCAAGGCCTCCTCGACTCAGCAAAACGACAGCTCTGAGGCCTGGGCCAGCCTCGAAGCGAACTCCAGTTTATTTGCAGAGATTAATTTGTCAGTTATATTGATTGTTGGAGGCCTGTTTCATTCTGTATAAGAGTCCATCAGACTGCAGCCACGGGGACGAGATTTCTCTCTCCAGAATGCCCAGGAGTGGAGGTGGTCAGTCCGGGAGACCCCGTGGAGCAGGTTCCATCACACCAGAGCCCCCTCCCCTGCTACCCCTGGGGGCAACGTACTTGGGTGTGTTTACATTTTTGCCAAGACAGCAATAAACTGTTTGTTGACACACTGAGATCTCCCTCCCCTCCCCCAAAGCGGGTGGCTCCAGGCGCCTGGGGTGCAAAGAGCCAGTGGTGGAAGGTTCCAGAAATCATTAGGCAGGATTATCCAAATGTGAAGACTCCTGAAAGGTGAGCTGCCCAGAGATTGCCCAGGTCCTCCTGAGGGGGAGGGAGAGGGCAGGGCCTCTGTGAGTGTCTGCAGAGAAAGGGAAGAAGCTGCAACTACTGAGGTGAAGAGAACCCACTCTCACCAGCCGATCTGCTTTCAGGACGGTATGGGAGCCCCGGGTGTGATTGTATTACACCAGCTCCCCGAAACCCGGCCTTGTCTGCCTTCTCTCCCCCTCCCCCTTCTTTCTTTCCTTTGAGTGTTTCTGAAATAAAAGCGGTTTTTCTTCCAAATTGCGCTGGGAGGCGGATTCTTGAAGGGTGTAAGAGAAAATGTTAGACAATATTCTTCACCGGAGCTATTGACATTTTGGAGAGTTGTGGCCCTTTGATTTTTTTCCCCTCAAAACATATGGATCAAGCCTGGATGCATTATTCGGCAGGAAGTTCCGATGAAAAGCCTGCCTTTATCTTTGCTCGTGTCCCCCCTTCAACTCCCCTGTTTGTTCACGGCTTTCTCCCTGAATAGAATCACGGTTTTCTTCAGCTGTCCGGGGAGTCGTTATTGCCTTACTAAATTTTTCATGGTACGCAGCACACGAGACCCGCCAACCGCCTCTTATTTGTTGTCAAAAATAAAGGCTTCGTCCTTGGGAGGGGAGGGAGAAGGGGAAAAAAAAAAAAGATGGCAGGTTTATTGTATTGTTTTATTTTTTAAGTTTCTCAAGTGCACCCAACACGGGGAGGCCAGGCGAGGGGCCTTTTATTTGCTAGGGACAGGGGCGGCCACTTATTTATTTATTTGCGGCTTATTTATTTATCTGCCGCATGCTCTCTTCCAGGACTCCCAGCACTTGTTTCCTTGCGGTTTCCCTGCCTATTTGTTCAAAAGGGAAAAGTTCAAAGCGTCTCTGTCAGCTGAGGGAGAAGCGCGCTGAATACTAACCCTCCAGCGCCCGCCCGCGTGGCCCCGGGAGCCGAGGCCTAAATGGCGCCATTGGAGGCTGCATGTGGGTCTTGTTAGACCAGGTCGGGAGGGGTCAGGGCTCACCTGAGGGCCAGCCGCCGACCTGCCCGGCCGCGGGTAATGCATTTTTAAAAGGGACATTCTCGCCTTTGAATGGGCCTAATATGGTCTCTGTTTAAAAACCTGTCAGAATCCCAAGCACACACTCCATAAAATATAAATAAGTACTTACTGTTTGCAGATGTTGCTTGTTTTTCATAATGTTTGTATTTGAAGTCTCGAAGCCTCACTTCCTGTCAGGCTCCCTCATGCCTCGCTCCTCTCCCGTTTCTGAAGGAACAAGGGGACTTCAGATCCCGATTTCTCAATGAAGACACTTTCTGTCAGGCTTGTCAAAGTTCCTGGCACAATTAGCATCTCTCTCTCTCTCTCTTTCTCCCCCCTGAAGAGAATCTCTCTCTCTCTGTCTCTCTCTGTCTCTCTCT
>PVHY01031637.1:0-12561 GCA_004024945.1 Uropsilus gracilis | reverse complement strand
ATAAAGGGTGTGCAAACAAAGAGAAGGATTCGATTCGATTCTAGGCGATTGGATTGGGATTCCAAAATGGAGAGGAGATGGGAATCGGCCATCTTGTAAAGATGTGAGCCATGTGAGCTAGGCCATGTGGCCACCGAGGGCCTGCAACCCTCGGCTGGCCCAGACTGGCAGCATGTGTGCTGAATGCAGTTAAGGAGTTTGCAGATTTGAACTCCGTGTTGGAGTTTGTTTTGCTGAGTTTAACTTGTGTCTGCAAGAGGCTGTGCAAAAGTTAGGCCTGAGAAGAAAGTGAACTTTGCTGGTTTGGCACCATGGAGTTCCTGCTACCTGAAGGTGACAAGGAGAAGACAGCGTGGAAGACAACGAGGAGCATTCAAAGGAACATGTCTTCAAGCGTCTGGAGGTGGATTCTGTCTGGACATTGGTGAGATGATCAGGACTGAGAGACTGAGGATTTTGGGGCAATCTGGGAAAGGACTTTGGACAATACTGAGAAAGGTTTTGGACAATGTTGAAGTATTCTGAGTCTTACATGTTTCTTTTGTAATTATTAGGATAATTAGAAATCACTTTGTTAGAAATAAATTAGTCTGCACTGCACTGACTGCACTGATAGTATTACATTGGTTTGGTATTTTGGTTGAGAAGGCTGGGGATGGTGGTAAGAACCCACGAGTGGGAAGTTTAAACTGTGTTTTAAAGTTTTTCTTTTCTGCAGTTTTTGGAGCTGAAAGCTGAGAGCAGTTGGCTGGCTTTTGCATATCAATGGTAAAGGTGATCAGTGAAAATGCTAATCAAGAGTGTATAGCCTTCTTTGGAGAGAATAGCAGGCAGATAAGTGTATCCAGTTAAGGTTAAAGGTAATTGCAAAGGAACTGCTTGTAGCTTGCTTTGTAGAGAAAAGCAAGCAGATAGGGATAAACAGTTAAACAGCTAAGTAAAGTCAGAAAGTCTCTTTTTACCCACTTTCATTATCAGAGAATAATCTACATTACTAAGAATATTTAACTCTCAAATACAGACACACCTGTGGCTTACCAGCTAGAGCTCTGAACTTAGAACCAGTCATAACTATCCCATTTATAAGCTGAGTGACTGTGAGCTTATCACTTAAAGCCTCAGTTTCCATATCTGTATAAGGGGTATAATAAAAGTAGTACAATAAAAAACCTCATAAGGGTTTTTTGAGGGTCTAAAGAAGTAAAATGAAAGTATTAAAAGTATCTTAGATAAGCAATATGTAATGTTAATGATATGTCTCAGTGATAAAGAGCTTATTAGATAACATGAGAATTCAAGCCTAGGAAGCACTCCACAGATTTTACTTTCTGAGAATTGATCTAATATAAATTTGAATTTAATTTACATTGGTAGCAACACAAAGCCATTAACATTAAGAATGTGGCCACTGACAAGAGAGGCTTCCAGTTATAAACTGTCTGGACCTAATGATGTGCTGATGCTAGAGTAAGGCACTGCAGGATTTAATCTCAATCTCTTACTTTTAAAAGCATGTACTGCAGATAATGTAGTTGTCCAATGTAGGGTATCCATGGTGACTGATGATATAACAAGGTCAACAATGTCAATTCATTTTAAGGAGTTGGAGAAGACAGCACTGAGAAAATGCCCACATAAAAATGTCCTTTGAAACTAACCACAGGCAGCAAATCTGTGAAACAGTATGTTTCACATTCAATTCTAAAAGAACATTCAATTCTATTCCAGTGATTCCCTATCTTCATGTTAATCCCATCTATAATAGCATTGCCCAAATCATTAGTACTTTATTTTTCAGGAGAGTGATTGCTCTTGTCTCCCTGTTCCACCACATTGTGGGCATCTCATCAATCATCAAAACTCTAGATAATAGATGCAATTGACTAAGGAAACACATATCATTGGGACCAGAAGACATTTCTCAAGAATTAAATGGTAGTAGTATTTAAAATAAGAAATTGTATTTAGAAGATGATCAATTTGAGTAAGATATGTCCAACTATGGGTAATGATTTTTAGCATTTGTTGAATGTATTTTATAAATTTGTTTTTAATCCAAAAAAAAAAAGATAATCAGATCTGAGTTATGTTACAAACAATGATAAAAATTCCTTATAGCCATGAGACAGTTTAGTTTGCAAAGGACTTCAATTAGCATGATCTAAAGGTTTGAACCAAGCTAGAGGTTATCCCTACATTTTACAAAATCAATAAGCTTAAGTTTTAGTTAAAAAAAAATTCCATGTTAGGAGATGCAGTAGACTATGTCTTTAAGACACCAACCCAATCAATTGCTGTGCCAACTTAGGTCAATAAACATTATGAAAAGCTTTGAAAATTATAAACACTTGGCTTTGGTGCAAGCATATAAATGTCCCAAAAACTGAGTGTAGTTCATTTTCCCTATCTTAGAAGAGATAAAAGTTGTGGGAGGCAGAATTGAAAGATGGCAATGAAATGGCCTCAAGTCTATTATTCACTAATTATTAATAATTTCAAATCTGCTGTGCAATATTGCCTGTAGACCCCATGCTGTACACTATACTCTTGTGACTTAATGATTTGAAATCTGGGAGATTGCTTTGTAAAAAGCATACACAGACAAAACCTAAACCCAGTTTTAAAAAGGCCAAAGACACGAAAGGTTTAAAATCAATTCTATAAAACTGCTATATGGTGGTTACATAGTGTCTTCATGCACTAGGCATTGTTTACCTGATTATAAGAAGTAAAAACTATCTAAAACTAACCAAGACTTATTAACATCTTCCAAGGAATTCTAATTATGGAATACCTGTCAAAAGTAAAAAAAAAAATTTTCGAGACTAGGTAGGTCTCGCGATTTTTGCCCGTGGAAACGCAGGCTCACGTTGCCCAGGGTGCCACAGACTCAAGCAATCCCCAGCCTCAGCTTCCCAGGAAGCTGGGATTACAGGCGTGTGCCACCACGCCCAGCTATTTTTTGGGACTTGGTCTCGCTATGTGCCCCTGGCCATGGCTTCCTAGGCTGCCGCTTACAGTCATGCGCCACCTGGCCTTGTCAAAAGTAAATTTAAGACAAATGTTTTTTCACTTATACGTGTGACAAATAAACAAACAAAACAAAATCAGTCTTGAAGATACAGAGAACAGATTTGTGGTTACCAGAGGATGGGAGATTGGGAAAAAAGCAAAATGGGTGAGTGGGATAAAAAGAACTCTGGGTCCATAGGCAATTTACTACTGTAAATCTGAAAAATTGCTAAGAATAGATGACATATAGGCCTATTATGATGACCATTTTACATTATAGACAAATGTCAAATCATATTGCATACTTGAAACTAAACGTCAATTATTTCAATTTAAAATTTAAACTTAAGATATTATCAAAAATCTATCTAGGTGCCCCTCTATTTGAAGTTTTATATATGCTCCTTTAGTCTGTACATCATCCTTTATGATAAAGATGAATTCTCATTACCATTTTTGAGAACACAGTACTCAAGGATTAAGTAAATTGCCTAGGTTTCTAAAATGATGGAGTCAATATTTGTTTTTGTTTCAATCTAATACAATATTTTACTTTACAGAAGATATGGGACAAGAGAGGGTATGTAAAATATAAAGATTCAATAGTTTGAGAGAATGAATGATATTTGAATGATATTCTTCAAAGAAACTAGGATTTCTTGGGAGTATCATTCCTAATGTGGCTGACATTAAAAACTGATCCATTCATACTATATATTAAGACCAGAATCAACTAATTTATTTATCTCAATTCAATGCAGAAAGCAGAAGTTCAATCTACATCTTTATCTACTATACCTTCCCTGGTAACCTGACTTTCCCTCTCCCTCCTGTCCCCAAAGATGTCATTTACAGCCACACGAGCAAATTACTCAGTCATGTTGTGTTGCTTCCATGTATACAAGAGGTACACATGTCATTATTACTATTATTACTTGTAGAAACTAAGTCTCGCTATGTTGCCTAGAATAGTCTTGAACCTGCAGATTCAAGAGATCCCTGGCCTCAGCCTCCCAGCACTGGGATCACAGGCACACACCAACATGCCCGGCTCTACACGTTATTATTAAACTTGCTTTAGATTTTCTATTTAAAAGAAAAAAAAAATCAGTAAAACAATCAGAGGTACTGACAAGTTTTCATTCTTATTTTCCAAGAAAGGAGAACATAAGAAAAGTATAAGCTCTGAGATCAGAGTTCTTGGTTTAAATGCTTACTTTGCTACTCCCTAGCTATGTGATTTTGGACAAAGTAATCACTTCAGAGTTTAACTTACTGATCTATATAACAGGGATATCCATCTTGCAGTGCCTTGAGGATTAGACAATGTACACAAAGAATACAGCCTAATATTCATATTGTTTTACATTTTCCTTTCCCTAATCAAACTATAAAATGGGCATAAAAGGTAGTCTATCCCTACCCTCTCCTGAACCTGGCCAACCCAAGTTCTTCTCCTGTTGTATCTTCTTTTATTTCTGATTTTTCATTTCCCTTTTCTTAAATAACTTGCCTCTACCAACCAAAGAAGTTAAAAACAAAAAACCCACACCTCATTAAATAACAGGTCTAGAGAAAGAGAAAAACGCCTAAACTGGTTGTCAGTCACACTTCTCCCTATATATTTTATTTATTTAAATAAAATTGGATTGGGCCAGGCACAGTGGTGCCTTTAACCGTAGCCTGCGAAGCGCAAGGCCAAGGCTAGGAATCGCTCCAGTCCGCAGGTTTGAGACCCGCCCAGGTTTTGAGTGAATCACCCAGGGCAACATAGTGTGAGACCCAGTCTCAAAAAACAGCTGAGCGTGGTGGCACATGCCTCTAATCCTAGCTACCTGGCAAGCTGAGGCCGGAGATCACTGGAGTCTGTGGTATCCTAGGCAACATGAGCTTGCGGTTCCCCGGGCAACACAGCGAGACCTGGTCTTGAACAAGCAGCCAGGTGCTATGGTGGGCACCTGGAGAATGAATGAATGAATGAATGAATGAATGAATGAATGAATGAATGAATGAATGAATGAATGAGTGAGTGAGTGAGTGAATGAATGAATGAATGAATGAAATTGGATTGATTTTCCACTGGTTTACAATACTATATAAACTTCCAGAATAGAGTTCCACACCTATATATATGCCTCACTACACCCACCATCAGAGTGTTTTACACCATCATATTGTCTCCCTATGCCCTTTTTTCTACTTCCTTCCTCTTCTACTGTTAACCATCATATTTTTCAGTGTCTATATATTTTAAAGTCCAAACCTAAAACCTGCTATAAGCAAGTAGTAAGATGTGATAAATGTCTTTCATATATATTGAGACTAATATGTCTAATTTTAGTTGCTCAAGATTTCAAAATCAACATGTCTATGAAAATATAATCAATTAGAGTATAATTTTGCTATATTAATTTATTTTGCACATATCTAATAGGTGGTACATCTGTGACACCATGTTCATGCTGGTGAATGTTAACATAGATTGACAAAATATTTCTATCAATCACTCAGCAAATTGTTTCATAATATAGGAATTTTTAAAGAATAAAGTGTATTAAGCTTTGGATTTAAAAATTTTAGTTAGAACAACACCTTAGTTCAGATAGTACTTACTTAAAATATAATATCCCATCACTCCAAGAATAAGAAGGTAATAACATCTCCAGAATCAAATTCAGATATCAGAACTGTAAACCAAACAACAGGCTTTTTTTTTTTTTCCAATTTATTCCAGATAATCTACTGGTTTACCTTGTTTTGACGATAATTTTATGAGCAGCATCTTAAGGAAAATTCCAGCTAAAGTATCATTTCAGCAAAAACAAAGGTTTTACTCAACATGAGTATGTAATACTCACTTATAATAGAAACATATTTTGTTATGGACAGTGAAACAGAAATAGGAGAAAATAGAAGTATCTACCATGTATTTTATAACCTTTGCTAGAATACCGAATGCTTATTGGGAAGGTGCAGCCCCATTGACAGTAAGTAACAACAGGTTCATGAAATAGTGAACAATTATTGTCCAAATACTGAACTCCTATTACCAAAACACATTTTGGGATTCAAGAAAACACAATATATACATACCAAAAAACACCTATACACAATAAAAGCAAAAATAAAAAACAAAAACAAAAAAAACCCAGTTCAAATTTAAGACTCAACTAACTGGGAAATGCTTATTGTGTTACTGCTTTAAGAATCCCACGGAGCACCTTATAACTCATTAACTGCATGTTTTCCTTTGGAGGGAAACAAGGTCCTCTCTCAGTCACATATGCATAAGGAAATCGCAAAACCCAGAGGCCATCAGCTGGGAGAGTGATTTCTTGCTTTTCTGGGTAGAATACTGGACATGGTGGTGGACCTGGCTGAACCTGAAAAAGAGCAATATATTTTTAACATTTCTTTCCTAAGAATACCCAAAAGATACTTAGTCAGTAAATCAAAAAGCATCCCTAATTCATATCCAATGACATTATTGAGTCTCAAATATTATCCTGCTTTCCTACAGATTTTAAGTTCAATTTCTGCCTCTGAGCCAAATGATGTAAACTAATTAACAGACCCACAATTTCTTTTCCAAGAAATGGAATACAGGATATAAAAGATATTTAAATTTAAGAACTGTTTAATGAAATAGTATGATATTATCCTGTACTTTTAAAAAACAGTAAAAAAATAAGCATCAGCATTTTTGTTGGTTTGAGAACAAAAAGGACCCCATTTCTTACCTGAGGCATCAGAATTATCTGCAAAGGAGCATCAGGAACCACAACAAAAAGCCTCATTAGTTGTGCATAATGTGGTTTTAGCCCTCTGCCCTGGGATGATGACAGAATATATAAAGGCATATCGCTATTCAAGGCCTTTAAAGCTGATTCCTTTGGCCCACTTCCCATTACTTTCATTACTTTGTCGGGTCCTGAGCACATAAATCTTCGCCCTCGAGAGTCTTCATATTCAAAGCCCACAAATGCTCGAGCTATATCATCTCGCCGTCTTCCTCTTCCCATTACTACAGCACTTCTCTTTCCAGGAATAGCTTTATTTGGAGCAGGCCAAGAATTTGTGTCCAAATCCCCTTCATCTTCAGCTCTAGTTCTGATGACAATATCCCATGGCATAAGATAATTTGTTCCTGGAATGAAACCCTGTTGATCCAAACCTGTATGAAAGTTGTAAGACTTAGCAGGACCTAGTTTAACCAAAGACCAGCTGGAAAATTTGGGTAGAAGACCCTTAGGGCAATTTGAATGTAACATGCCGGGCAAGTACTCAACTGTGGATGCTTGTCTATCAACTAAATTTGGTCTTTTCTCAGTTTTTGCTTCTCCTTGACCGTGAACTTCTGGATTATCTCCTCCTGCTTGTGGATCAGCTGGATAAGTACCTAAACTATCTGTAGACTGGCCTAAACTCAAAGCTAAACTCAAGCTTGTGCTCTCTCCTTGGGTTTGAGGTTCTTTTTCTTTGAGTTTATCAACATCTGCATCAGGAGGGGCAGGAGAAGATTCATTTTTGGCAGGAGCAGGATCCGGAGTACTTGGTTCAAATACTGGGAAGTTGATATGATCCAATTTCCCACAGCATTTTTCTTCCAGAAGCTATGCCAAAAACAAAGCAAACAAACACACAAAAGAACCTGTGAATTTTCCAGTTAATACAACACATTCTTCATAATTGTCAACTGCATGGTCAACAATCAGGACATAAAGAACTTTCCCTTATTTATATATCACATTGCAAGCACACTTTTCTAGATATTTTGTTTCTGAAAATGTGTATTTTTTACTCAGATGATAGATAAAAAAGGAGAGAAGAGGAGGAAGGAAAAATTCAGAGTCTACCTGATAAAAGTCATAGTTAGCGGCTTTGATATCAAAGGGATCATCTCTGGGTGCTTGTTTTCTTCCACAGTTGCAGGTACCAGTGGACCGAGCTCTGCTATTGTGATAGAGCACAGGAGGATTTCTATCGGCCTCTGGTTTTTCTCCTGGAAAATGCAAGTCACTATTAACTTCACACATATAATGAAGAATCAAACTTATTTTGGATCTAGTATCTAACTCAAAAGTTTTCCGAAATGGTTGTTTGGAAATGAGAGGGAAAAACACACTCCACTTCCTAACAAAACACAAAAACTTGACTAAATACATAAAACAGAAATCATAAGTGAAAATACACAAAATATTCTATGTTTTTAACCTAATGTTTTAGGGTTTCTAAGTAAACCTAGGCAATCTTACATCTCATTACATTTATCTCAGTTCACCAAAAACGCAAAGATAAAAATGTAAATGTGAAGTTTCTGATAATCTGTTAATAGTTTCCATTCACTAATTACCTTGCGTTCATTTTTCAAATGCAAGAAAATTAGTAGTCATAACTAATATTTTCTTTTTACAGGAAAAATTTAATTCCAAAGCACTTAAATTTCTCGAGGGTTTTTAAAAAAAAAATTACTATACAATGAACTCTTAAAAACAAGAATAAAAATACAGCTCAAAGTTTTGATTTCAAAATGCTGATAAAATTTTAGATACCTGACTTAGGTAATGAATGAAATTTATGCACACAGTGTTGATCAGTTAAACTTCTCTCCTCACAGAGCTGGTGGCCATTGCTCCAAAACTTGTAGCAGTCCTCATGTAACTGCATGGCATATTTGTGAAAGGCTGGACCCCTTGCATGTTGACTGTATACTCGAAGAGCCTGGGCAAGTTGATTCTTATGGACGGTCATCGTGTAATTATGAGGCAAATTTGACTGATAGGCACTATGAGCCATGGGTAAAGCTTTTTGGCACCGGTTCTCTGAAAATTTGGTGTCAATATCCAAAAACCCTTCCAAAACTTTAATACTGCTTAAAATCTTAGATGTTAGTTCCCCAGTGGGAGACCCTAAGTCTTCTTCTTTCCCATCAATAGCTACTTCATACAGTTTTGAAGCTGCTGAGATCCACTTCTGATAAGTGGGGAGTTCAAAATGGGAAGGCTGTGGGTTCCTGCCCACACTGTCATCAAAACCTTTCTTGCTTAGAACTAGCTCCACATGCTGCCACAGAAATTCCCGAAGAGTGAAATCTACTAGCTGCCCAGAAGAGCTGGAACTGCTGCTGTCAATGTGAAAAGAAAGTTGTTGTCGGCTGTGTTGCCTCATCACCTGGTAACGCCTGGGCCCAGAAAGGGGTGCAGGTACCAGCAAAGATTCTGGGTCCTTCACAGTACAATGGCTTCTGAGTTGGTCGAGCAACATGCCCACTGGGTCCTCCTCTTGACTTCCAGGAACTATATACACAAAAGCTTGGTTGGCAGGCACCGTAAAGAGGCAGTTGATACTCTGATTAGTCAAGACACGACTCTTGCGGAAAATTCTATAGATCTGGTCCTCCAAGGCATGCTGCAGTCTCCTTTTGGGAGAATGTTTCTTGGGTTTGTCTGGATGAGCTGGGTCTTGGTTCCGAGGGGGTTCTACCTTGAGGGCTCCATTGAGTTGAAAAAGGAAAAGGAGTCTAGGTGGGCATGGTCGGCAGTTCAACTTCCAGTCTTTTCCAACTGGACAATCCTTAATAGCTGTTTTGAGGAGAGGCAGCACTTTCTGTCTCAGTCCATCCAGGGCTCTGAACACTCGATCGTAAGTGATGTCAAAAGAACAAGTGGGATGTACTAGAAGCAATATATGACAGACGGAAAAAAGGTAAAGAAGACTGAGGCACTGCAATTTCTCTTGATGCTTCCAGAATTCGTGCGCTTCTGCATGGGGTAAAGAGAGGCCACCTCCAGCTTCCCCACTCTGAAGGGCCCGACAAGCGCGCAAAAGCTGGGAATTGTCACAGATGGACGTGAGAAGAAGATAAAGAACTTTACTTTCTTGGTTGTAATAGGCCTGCAACAGGCTGTAGTCCTGGGATCCTGGTTCAGTTCGATTACCTTCCGCTGCAGCTACACCTCCCCGAACTGGATCTCCGGCACCAGCAGCACCTGCGTCCCCGGCTCCGCCTGCCTCCCCGACTACCCCAGCCTCGGTCTTGATACGAGGTTCTGGGTCTCCAGGATCTTGGTGGCGAAAGAGGGGGAAGACCTGTCGGTCGCACACCGTGTTCACAAGTGAGAACTTCTCGGAATTGAGTCGCAGAGCCGTCTTGCCAAAGATTCCCACTACGCAGATCTCATCCTCTCTCCAGGGAGGCTCCGGCCCACCAGTAGAGCTCCCTCCACCTTCTGTAGTGGACCCCTCGGGACTTTCGGGAGCAGTCCAGGCTGAAGCTCCCATTAGAAGCTCTCGCAAGCTGACAGGACCCGCCATGACTTCGCTACAGCCCTTCCGGTCCGTTCTGTAAACCCAACCGGCTTTCGTTCAACTTTGAAATCCTTCCTCTGCTTCCTCTTGCTTTTCTCTAGCGTCAAGTTCCGCTCTGTGCGCCTCCTCTCCAAGTTTTCCCACTCCCTCACCACACCCGTTTTAAGTTTCCTTGTTGGGATACCATAGAAACTGAGATATCAAAAAGACAGAAGCAGTTACTTTGCACGTCACGGAATACAAAAGACACAGTCAAAGGAATGTTGAATTCCCAAAGTAGAAAAGTAGGTCAGTTTTAGCTACGAAACCTTGCTACACAAGATTTAGCCTGCAGACCGAAAAAGAGGAAACTTAAGAGGAAACTTCTTAGAAATGCAAGATCTCGAGCCGGGCACGGTGACTCGTGCCTGTAAGCTTCAGCCTATGAAGCGGCCGGGGCTAGGGAATCGCGGTTCGAGTCCCGCCTGGGGCCTGTAGTGAGACCTAGTTCCAAAAAAAAAAAAAAAAAAAAAACAGCTGGGCGTGGTGGTGCGCGCCTGTAATCCCAGCTACCTGGGAAGCTGAGGCTGGGCATTGCTTGAGTCTGTGGTTCCACGGGCAAAAATAGCGAGACCTAGTCTCAAAAGAAAAAAAAAAAAAAAAAAGACAAGATCTCAGACCCGAACCTAAAGTTCTAATAAGGTATGCATTTCAACTAAATCTTAGTGAGTTGTACACACTTTACTGTAAGAAAAAGAAACACCAACATCATTTCTGGAATATAGTGCAGTGAACAGTTTTTCTTCTATTCACAAAGAAATACAATTATTTCACGTCAATGTGAAAAGAAAGCCAGTATTTCAAAGGGCTTATGGAATACACTAAGGTTTAAGAAAATTTTTTCAGGTTCAGAAAAATGTACACCGAAATGTTAAATAGTATACCAAAATGTTTTTACTTTTTAATTTTTACTCCCTTTTTTCATTTTTCTCTTAAAAGTTGAGCCGGTTTTGGTTCATTGCTAGATAGAGCACAAAGTCCCACATACCCTCTGGCCCCACACAGCCTCCTGTACTACCAACACTCTGCTCCAGAGTTGTGTATTTTGTTACAATCTATGAGCCTGCTTTGATACCTCATTATCAATCCCAAATCCTCAATAGGCTTATTCTTGATGTTGTACTTCTATGATTCTATAATTTAGACAAATTATTTGACATAATTTGTCATATCCACCATTATAGGGTCATAAAAATAGTTTCACTACACTAAATATATGCTGTGCTCCATCTATTCATGCCTGTCTTGCTGATCTTTTTATGTTTCCAGAGTGTTGTCATGTTGTGGTGAGAGATTTACCAGAACTACTGAGGAGGGGAGAAATCAAATACTGTGTAAAACTGAACAATGATGTAAAAATTTTTTTCAATAAAAGAATATTCTCATTTATATATGTGGTATCTAAAACTACCTGATAGAAACAGAAAACAGCTTGGTTGTTGTCAGAAGTAGGATTGTGGAGCAGTGGGTAAAATGGGTGAAGGTGATCAAAAAGTACAAAATTCCAGGTATAAGATAAATAAGCTCTGGGTGTGTAATGTACAGCACAATGATTACACTTAACAATATTTATTATTGTACATTTGAAAGATGCTAAGAGAGTAGTTCTTTTCTGTACAATCTAAAAGTTTGTTTAGATAGTATGCTCACCAGTGTGTGTATGTAGCTCCACATAATTTTATCACAGCCATAACTTCACAATCAACTTCACAATCACAACTTACACCACAATCAAGATATACAACTGTACTACCACACAAATCTACAGTAAGGAGTCCCTCATTTAACTTTATAGCTAAAACTATTCCCTCCTCATCCCTAACCACTAGCAGCCACTAATCTATTTTCCAACTCCAGAATGATATTATTTGATAGATGTTAAATAAATGAAAGGATAAAACATGCATTATTTTGATATTAACTTTTAAAATTCAGTATGATTCTTTTTTTGTCACAGCACTGTAACGTGCTTTTCTATATTATTTTTTTAACTTATATTCGACATTGGCAAGGGTTGTTGGAATGCATTCCCCTCCCCCGATGGTTCCTCTGTTCACTCAGACTCCTCCTTGTTGATTGCTGATCTACTGTTAAGTCCATTGGTCTCTACCTTTTCTGTGGCAGTGTCCTTTTGCTGGGTGAGGGTCTGTGTTCCTGGTATATGGCAAACCATGCTAATAGGTTCTCAGTCATTCTTTCTTT
>PVHY01031636.1:0-12485 GCA_004024945.1 Uropsilus gracilis | reverse complement strand
GAGGGGAGCGGGGAGAGAAAAGAACAACTCTAAAATTCTGGCTTAAACGCCCTGATCCGCAGCTTCTACCTCTCTGACCTGTGTCTGGCTGCAAAGGAAATGCATTGTTCCGGAAACAGCAGCTGGAGCAGACAGGGCAGCACCAGGCCCCAGGTGCCGGGCAGGACGCTGGGCTTTGGAGCCCAGCCGTGGGCAGGGTGCGAGTACAGGGCCCGCCACCCGCGCCCTGTGGGAGCTCCAGCAACTCACGTAGGAGCTCTGCATCACAGAGCTCACACGGGCCACCCCTTCACGCCCGGGGGGAGACGGCAGAGGCACAGGCAGCGGCCACCACGGAGCTGCTGACCAAGAGCCGGGGAGACTGAGCTGGGCGCTCTCGGGCCGGCTTTTCAGGAGGGGGTGGTGGGGGGCGTCTTCTCAGCCCCACCCCAATACGCGGCTCCCCCCAAAACCACAGCCTGTGCCCCAAAACCACAGCCCGCGGGATGCAGAATGGAGGCCTCCGATGACCACCACACCCGGGGTGCTGGGTCAGCGGGCGAGCCCTGGCTGAGGAGGCCGTTTCTGGGTGACCAGGCAGGAAACTGAGGGGGGGGCTGGTTTCCCAGCAGCACAGGAAGGAGGTTCTGAAAGGCGCCTTGAGGAAAGGCGGGAGCTGAGGAGGAGAGGGGTGTCCGGGCCTTCTGCTCCCAGCCGGGGCCGGGCCCCCTGCGAGGGTGGACATGCTGACCAGAGCCCCGCCTGCCCCCTGGACCAGCGAGGATGGTGGGCAAGGCCCAGACCAAGCATGTGAGGGGCACGGGGTGCAGACACTGGCCCGGCCGGGCCTGTCTTCTGAGGACCCAGCCACCCCGAGCGTGCAGGCAGGCTCCCCTCGTGAGGGAAGGACGCTGGACACTGGTGTTCAGACCATGTTCCCGTGGGCGCTGCCTTCTCGTTGCCGGACACTGGTGTCACCAGGGCGGTTCGGTCTTTCTCAGCTCTTTGTTCACAAAGCTCTCGGCCTCCCCAGTGAGGTCACTGACGGCCCTCTGACGCCATGCCCACGCCCTGCCTCGCAGGGGGCATTTCTGCAGACAGAGCAGACAGGCCGGCTAGGCCACGTGTCCTCGGGGAGTCTATTTGGAGGAGCTTTCCGTGTTTCCAGGAACACTCGCGTGGAACTGGCCATGAAGCTCCTTAGGCCAATTTTGGGGCAACTGTTTCATTTGCCATGGGGTATGAATTAGGCTCGTCCACACCTGTACTGGGTGTTTATCGCAGAGCCGTTGACAAGAGCCAGGACATGGAAGCAACCCGGTGCCCCCAAACAGATGAATGGACCAGAGAGCTGTGGTCTATGTTCACAGTGGAATATTATACACCAATCAGAAAAGACAAACATGTCATTCCCAGCAACAAGGATGGAGCTAGGAGTCATGTTAGCAGAAATAAACCAGAACGCAAAAGAGAAATGCAGGATGGTCTCACTTACAGGAGGGATGGAGGGAAAACAAACAAACAAATGGACAAGAAAAATCTGAAAGTGTAAGCAGAACTGGAATACAGAAGGGGGGGAGAGTTGGGGGTGGGAGGGTCGCACAAGATTAAGATGATGTTTCAGGGGTGATAAGGTGGTGGGAGAACCCCAGGGTAGATAACCATGTAAAATAAAATAAATAATAATTGATTATTCCAGAAAAAAAGTAGTTAGGCTCATTCACTCACACGCTTCTATTCTATTACTGATCGTTAACTATTCTGCCCACGTTGCCATGTTCCTTAGGGTGAGATAACGTAAGCTTGGGCACTAGGCTTCCAGCACGGGCTGTAAATAATTGGCTAAAGGCTGGAAAATGCTTCTGCTAAAACCTAGCTCTGGGGGGGAGAGTAGGAAAAGAAAACAATTTGGAAGTTGCCTGGAGCGCGCCTGGCTCGACAGAACATCATGACCCAGGGCACAGAGAGACAGAAATAGTTTAGGCAATTTCTACTTCAGAAAAATCACCTGCCTGCTTGGTCTGAAGCAGCTCGTTCCTCCAGCCCTGCTTCACCCAGATAAAGAGCAGAGAGAAACTCAAGAAGGCCAAGTAGGCAGAAGAAGCCTCGAAAGACTTTTAATGGGGTCTTCTGTGTTCTCAAGCACCAGGGCTGAAATGAGGAGCTTCAGATGTTCCACTCACCACACGTCACGAGCAGCAAGAGCCTCTTTCTCATGGCTCTTGAGTCCACTCCTCCAAGTCTTGACCAGCTGAACTGTTTGTTCCAGGTCAGCAAACCCCTTAGGAACTGAAATGCAGACTTCGGAAGCGTGTGGCTGGCGAGGTACCGGGACCTGAACCAGGAAGACGGCCCTGGCCTCAGAAGCCTCGGTCCTGTATTCCTCAGAGCTACGGCGGCGGCTCGATGAGGTCTTTCTGCTCCTTCAGAGGATGCGGATGACATCCGTGTCCAACAAGCATCGGCGGATTGTTTTAATTGATAACAAGAGAGCAGCTTCTCCAGAAATGTGACCGACAGTCTTGAGACCGGCTGCCCAGAGAGCCAGACCCTGAGAAGGAAGCGTGTGCACACACACGCACACACACACACACACACACACTCAGAAACATGGAGTAAGTCTATGTTACCAGGGCAGCTATGGAGGATCTTAACACCTAAGTCAACACGTGGCAACTGTGCCAAGATCTGATCTAGCTTCCAGCATTTCAATCATCTTGAATAACGTGAGTCATTTCCAGTCATCCACTCGGAAGCTGTTGGGTCTCACCTCCCCTCGGATGTCCACTGGCAAATGTCACCTCGCCGCAATGTCCCCCTCCCCCCTCCCGACTTCATGCCGTATACCTGCTCCACGCCAGCCTTTCTCAAGACGGGGTCTCCCGACCACTCAGGTCTCCCCAAGCTAACTGTCACATAAGGGGGAGCAAAGCCTCCTGGTCAGGGTGGACAAAGTTCAGTGAATTCAAGTCCGAGACGTTTCTATTTCCTGCTTCTAACATTGCTCACAGGTGCTAATGCGTGCTGTCTGCACAAGGTCTGCGCGTGGTGCAGAGGGAACCGGATGAAGCAGACGAGGGTCTAAAGCATCTCCCACGGTTCTCTGAGCAGCTCATTGTTCTTACAAGAGTGAAGCCGACATGGCTGGGAGAGGCTTCGTTCTCCGCCTAGGGCACCCTCGCCCGGTCTCTGGAGCTTTTAACCAGCCCCCTCCGCCTCCCTCCCACAAACCCTACACCTGCTGTGTCTTCACACTGCCCAGACGCCTCTCCCCGGTGAAGGTGAATAGAGCTTTTCTCCCCACTCTAGCCTACTTGCTACTTACCTTATTTCCTCTCTGTGTGGATGAAAGTCATTAAACTATTGCCAGCCATTATCTCTGCAAATACTACCTCCCTTCATTTTCTCCAGTCTGATGCTCTCGCCTCATTTCAGCCCCTGTGACTCTTATTAAGTCTGCTTCTGTCCTCCGTGTTTCTAAAACTGTCTTTTCCAACTGTCGGTCTTCGCAATATGCTGCCGATAATGTACTTGGTTGGGCCTTTCAGTTCACTCGTGTTGCCTTTACCTACTTCTGATCTGCTGTTTCACCTATACGTTGCTTTTTGAAAATTTTAACAATTGCATTTACGTACTTAAATGTTTATTGGATTTATTTTAAAAATCTTTTTTTCTGCGGTGATTTCTGAAGTTTCTCTTTGCAGCTGCACTTTTTTTTTTTACAATGTTATTTATTTTTTAAACTGGTTGCACACACACACATATGGTTCTCCTACCACCTTATCACCTGTGAACCATCTTAATCTCTTGGGCCCACCCCTCCCCCCGATTTTAGCCTCCCCATCCCCCCCCACACTATGCTTCAGTTCTGTTGACAGTTTTAAATTTTCCTTGTCCAGGTGCCTGTTTGTTTTTCCTATATCCTTCATATAAGTGAGACCATCCCTTATTTGTCTTTGTTTCTGGCTTATTTCTGCTCACATGCTTCCTTCTAGCTCCATCCATGTTGCTGCAAATGGCATAGGTTTGTCTTTTTTGATTGATGGATAACATTCCATTGTGTACACAGACCACAGCTTTTTAAACCTATCATCAGTGTTGGGACATTTGGGTTGTTTCCATATCCTGGTAATTGTAAATATGCTGTGAGTTTTTTTTTTTTAGTTCTTTTAAATTTCCATTCATCATGATACTGTATTTTCTGTTTTGCTGATGTTGACTGTGACAGACATGGCATGTTTACGAGATCCCTATAGGCTAAAAGCAGTTGCAATCTTCTTGCAGAGTGGATTTGCACAGGCCTTTCCTCAGGGTCTGGCTTGCTGTCAGCCTAGAATGACTTGATTCATTTAGAGATTCTAATGAGTGACCATCAGGCTTCCCCTCTCGCATCTGACAGAGATGTTAGTCTCCTGGCTTTGCTAACAGTAGCATTTTCTTTGGAGCAGACTCGCTTTTCCAAGCTGTTTTCAGTTACTGCTCAGTGCCCCGACTCCATAGAAACACATACATTTATTTGCCTTCGTGTTTATTTCAAAGTCACTCACTTCGAAGAGGTTTTCACGAACTCGAGTCCAGCAATGCACGAGATAACTATTGTTTAGAATACAGTTGACCTTGAAGGAACAGAGGGTGTTTCAGCACTTACCTCAACCCTCCCTGGCTTCCAAGCAGAAATCGGAGCCTTGTCCTTATGTAGGTCTTACTGATGTCATTCTTTGCTTTATCTGGAATTGAATTTTTATTAAAACTTATTACTTTTTCTGCATTTGCTTTTGATTGCTTTACTTTGTTTGACTTTTTAATATTTAGAGTGTTTATCACTCTTTTCAAAATTGTTATCAGTATGCTGGCAACAGTTACCAAAGAATGTCCTCCCCAAACTGTCCTCGTTCTTCTAAACTTAAAAAACGTTTCTCCTCTTGATCTTAGCCGAAGGGTGGAGCAGTGACTAAAGAAAACACACTTCAAACTGAGCCTGGCTTTTCCCACAGGGAGATTTGGTGATCTGGAGGTTTTCTAAGATTCTAGAAGTGACCAACTTCTCATCTAACAACACATCCTTTCTGAGCTAGAGTTTCCAACTGGTATAATTGGTCTTCAGGATTCAGCGTGGCTGTTGGCCACCTCGGGTGTTTAGCATATAATAAAGGCTCGTAATTACAACAGCGAAACAGTTTTGAAAAGCAAAATTAGTTTAGCAGCAATTAAATTCTAAGAGCTCTTCCAGGAGAAGTTAAGTAATAACTGGGTCGCAGATAAAATGGGAAAGCTTCAAGATATGTTTCTGAACATCTCGCAGAAAGATGACATCGTCTCTATGATTTCCTGACTGTCACTTTTCAGCTTCTGAGAGGAAAACACTGAATATTAAAATTTTACGTAAAGTCTCCTACACTGTCGATGACCTCACAGAAATGCCGGGGTCAGCCCTGCACGCTCGTGAACACTCAAAATGAAGTTTTCATCTCCCGTAGCAGACGGGACAGACACTGATCTCTACGTTTTATTGATTGTAACTTTACAAGCGCAAAACAAGGTGACTTTTCCTTCCCAGGATGGCAGCTGCTGAGAGCTCTGCCACCTCCTGTAACCATGCAAGAGACTCCACGGCGTGGTGTTTCCCTGCCCAGCAGGGCTCTGTCTTTGGCATTTATCTTCATCCAAGGAAGTGGATGTGGCACGGCTTTGCCTCAGTGACATGTCCCACTTCCTACTCGGCTGCGGTGACTAAGAGTGAACTCACCTTCCTGCCACAAACAGATCCTGCGGCTCTGTGAGAAGACAGCACCCCCACATGCCCTGGCACGCTGAGACACGGGGCAGGGTGACCCTCCCCGCTGGGAAGGACGGAGGAAGCCACCACCGGCTCTGCTGATGAGTCTTCAACGTGGGCGGAGCTGCGGGGGGGGGGGAGTTCCTGCCCCACGTGGTCACCCAGGCAGCAGCCTGGCCGGGCACTGGAATTACCCAAGAGCTGTGTCTCTCCCGGGCCTGGTGCTGAGCCTGGAGCGACGCCGACCTTGGCAGCCAGGCCCAGCCCTCCGCTCTCCCACCTCAAGTGGCCGCCACTCGTGTCCTCTCCAGTCAGAAACCTCAGGGCAGCCAGACTCTGGCCTGTCAACTCAGCAGTCCAGGCACGAGTGTCTCCAGGGCGGGGAGCGGGTGGAAGATGAACCGTCTTCTTCAGCCCGAAGTCGTGACTCCACCACAGGTGGTGCGTGTGTCCCCACGATGGGCAGTGTGTGTGTCCCCACCACGGGCAGTGCATTTGCTCATACAGTGCAGGCGCTGAGGCCATCAGCTGCGTCTGGAAAACACAGCAGCCCCAGCAGGAGGAGGGGACTTCCACCGCGTGGCAAATCCCGGGTGTGGGGGAGGAAATGGAGCGCCGAGAGGGTGTGCAGAGGGAACCTGGGTTTCTGGCGTGGAGGGGGGGGCAGAAAGGAAGGGCAGAGACTGGTGTAAAGAGCCGGGCGGAAAGCTGTGAGAAAGGGCGAACGAGAGAGATGGACGCAGTCTGGAGGCTGTGGGCTATCAGAGGCAGGGCTGGCAGCAACTTTGAGGTGAAAACGAGGCCTCTGAGAGGGTCTAGGTGAGGGGGAAGGTGGCCACGGCAACGTTTTCCGACCAGGGAAGGCCAGTGGCCGAGGTACAGTGAGACTGGGGAGAAGGTTCTTCTCTGTGCGGTGTCTGCGGGCAGGGGATTCAGCCGCACGTTTGTGGTGAGTCCCAAGGAGCGTTCCTTCAGGCAAACATTGGCGGACGGGAGACGCTGCTCTCTGCTCTCCAGATGAGAGCGAAGCGAAGTTCTCTTCATTCCGCAGCCTGAGTCCAGTCCGGTCTCCGCTGGCAGCCTCGACAGATGGGACACGGACTTTGGGGAAGGAGGAGAGGAGGCGGGTTCAGGCAGCTGGGGGTCTTGGCGCCTGGAGGCCATGGACCCAGAGGCGGAGTCTTAGGGCTCCCCCAGCATCGGTCGAAGGGTCGACGCTGTGGAGGGCGGAGGAGAGGTGACCTGGATGCAGCGCTGAGCCACCTGCCGCCAGAGGGGCCGAGCTGCCCCTCGTTAGGGGGTGACAGGGACCGTGGGACAAGGGCGGGCTCCCCTCTGCTTGGGGGCTTGTGCAGGTGTGGACTGTTGACCTCTGCGCTTGTCTTCCCAACTGCAAACAAGCCATGTTGACCCTTACTGCTGGCGCGGGCCGGACCCGCAGTGACACAGACTACAGGGGATTGCACCCGACCCCGGCGACAGCCGGCACTGCAGATCACCCTGCTGCTCACCCCCCAGAGGAGAAACCAGTGCCAGGATGTGCCCATGCTCGGGGCGGGGGACGCAGGCCCCAGTGTTTGAGGAGGGACGTCGGGCACACGCAGCATGGTAAGGACACCTCCTGGGCCGGGCAGGCAGGTAGACAGAGGCACAGCTGCCCAGGGCCCAGAAGGGGCGTCAGCCAGGAGCTGTCCGGAGACGCCGGGCGTGGCCAACCCCAGTGCAGCGTGGGCCGGGGTCTGACAGGGGCAAGGGGAGCCGAGAGAGCACGTGGGAGTGATGTCTGGCCAGAAGGGGCAGAGGCCGCTGACCAACAGGCCACATTTGAAACGCGGCTTCTGCCACCCAGGTTCCCTCGGGGTGGCACCACCCCCGCGTGGCAGTTGCCACTCAAAGGCGGCTTAACAGCAGGGCTTTGCTACCAAGGGAGCTCAACAGGGACAACGGAAAGTCCTCACAGCCACAGGGGGCCGTCATCTGACCCATCACCATTCTCAGTCCCAAAGGCCCCAAAGACAGTCCAGGATGGTGCCCTTTGCCCCTCCCAGCCTGAGGCAGGCACCCTGCCAAGTCCAGTCTTTCTCCGACGTCTTCTCTTTGCTTCTTCTCTCTCCATGATCCCAGCTGCTCGCTTCTCCAAGGCTGTGCAAACCTCTTCACAACGGCTGATGCCCAGATCAGCTTTCCCCATCCCTGGCATCTCCAGGCACCAGCTCACTGGGCCGCCTGGCTGCGGGGCCACACGCTCCACGCCGGCCACTCTTCTGCCAGTCACCGTGGTTCCTCAACACCTCCAGCTCACTCTTCTGGGGGCTTCTGTCCAGTCTGGTCACTTGCGCTACTCTTTACCCATTTGCCATTCTCATCTCACCTCTCCACAAGTCTCTCTCTCTTCCAAAGTCCATCTCTAGTCTCTGCTCCTTTCCTTTTTTCTTTTCTCTCTTTTTCCCTTTTTCTCCTAAAAGCCAAAGGCTCCAGTTTCCCTCCACACACCCTCTAGGTGACACATTTCCTCTCCCCCTCCTGGGCCTTGCAACAAAGCGGAAGCACCCTTACCCTGTTCAGGCCTCTTTACCGCTGAGCTTTTCAGACACAGCAAATGGCATCAGCACCTACATTTCACTCTGCCCTCACTGGGGTCCCGGCTTCAGAAGGATGACACCCGTCTCAGGTTTGGCCCTGGGCAGGTGGCGGCCTAGGACTTGGCCACCCTAGGGAAGAGGAAACGTCCCCCAAAAACAAGTATGGGCTTTGGTTTAAGCACTGAAATCTGGATCCCTGAAGAAGAGAGGCGCGCTTGCTGAAGGCTGCGGATGCTGGAAAAGCTTGGGACCTGGAAAGCTTGGAATCTACCTCAGGCGAGGGGCCGACCTGCTGAAAACTGGACTTGGTGTTAAATGCTTGCTGGAGCTGCAAGAAGACAGCACCTTGGCCTCGTGCCTTTTGTCTGACACTGATTCGGTTTGGGGTGGAGCGGAGACGCCATCTTGGGATAGTACCTCCTCTGGTTTCAGGACGTTAGAGACTAGGCAGTAACTGGGGTAGGACGACTGGCCACGTGTGGCCTCGGGGACTCCTGGTTTGCACGATTTGCAACTCAATCTTGTTACTGGCTTGTGAGTCGTTTTGCAATTGTGTGCGCGACTGGAAGAACCCCAGGTGACCCAGGCTTAGCTCTCTCGCTAGGTCTCTCCGTGTTTGTTTTGGTGCCTGTTTTGCACCCGGTTTCAAAATCAAGTTTCATGAGAAAGGGACAGATTGATAGATTGAGGTGGGAAGAGGAAGCAGGCAGCAATGGTGACGCTCAGAAATAGATCATGGCTGGATGATGACGGTTTACAGAGTGCAAACTGTGGAATTTTAAACTGTGAGCCTTAAAGGAGAGCAGATTTAGTCCAAAGTTGGAGAACATGGTCTTCCTTAAGGAGTGTGAGGCCTATCCAGGAAGAATTTGCAAGACAAATAAGAGGAGGAAGCTGGGAGTTGGTTTAGCAGGGGTTAAGGAGTTGGGGGACAGAGAGTGGGGTGTCCTGAGAAATCAAAGCTCAGGCTAATGAAGAGGCAGAGAGGCACAGAGAAGTTCTGAAAATGGAACTGTCTGGTCTTGGGTAATTTCAGTCTAAAAGGGCCACCTGAATAATGACAATAAATTACAGCCGATTTATTTTTTTAATTTCAAGGAAATCTTTAAGGAGACTAGTGTAGTACTAAAGGAAGAAAGAAGATTAAAAAAAAAAATCGAACACAAAAGGCCTGGCACAGATCTCTGTGGGTATGGAAACAAAAGAGAACGAGACAGAAAATTAAGTATGAACTTGCCCAAGGAAGAGAAGGAACAGACAGGCAAAGAAAAACAGGGCAGATGAAGTCTGAACCATGACAAGAAGAAGGAAGACCACCGAGGAACAGAGGGAGGAACTTGACCATCAATGTTTCATTTAAAGAAGAGGTGGTAGGTGCACGCCATGGGATACTATTCAGCAATCAACAGCGAGAAACTGGTGCCATTTGCAGTGACATGAATGGAGCTTGGAGGGGACTGTGCTAGTGAAATAAGTCAGAAGGAAAATTTAAAATAGTGGATGATTTTACTTATAGGAGCAACATAGGGAAAGCGAATCAAGTGCCGGAAAAAGGACAGATTCGCAGGCCACTGTAAGTCTGAGGCACACAGCAAGGCAGGGGATGGGGGAAGGATTTCAGCAGGGCAGGAAAGAGGACAAGGTGTCTTGGTGACAGTTCACAGGTGATGTGCTGGTGGGAGATGTGCAGGGACCACATCTGAGGGAGGAATCCAAAAGCTGAACAGTAAAAGGACAACCATGTATGGAAATTAAAAGCTTAATAAACTTTAAAAGTCATACCTTTGACCTATTTCTACAACTACATCCATGAACCTATATATATGAACCTACATATGAACCTATATAGTCTCAAAGTACATGATGGATAAAAAAAATGTAACACCTTTCTGCGATATTAATTTTTCAATAAATAATTGTACACTGGTTCTAAAATAAAGAAAGAAGAATAAAAGGACCTAGTTGGCAGCAGAAATAAAGTTAGACAAGGTTGTATTTTTTTCTAAATAAGGGAAGTTTAAGTATTAAAATTATCATATTCTAAGGATATTTTAAAAAACACTACAGATTCTATCAGAGATTCCTTGTTACTTATAAGAAGTACAAGGTCTATTTCTAGTATATGATAACATTATTCCAGTGAATAATAATATACCAGGATTGCAGCATAGCTATTGACTAATAAGATTTGCTCAACATCTTTCTATAAATCACACTATCATCACATAAACCAAGGATCTTAATCCCAGACTCTGCAAGCCATAAACCATCAGATGAGAGATGGGGTTGAAAGCATTTCCAAACCACATTTTGAAGTAAGTCTTACACAGTTATATAATGTTTGATATATAAATACTGATCTTAAGAAGAAATAATGAATTTGGTGAAAAGACGTTTGCTGTGGAAAGTTGAGAACAAAGCGTTGTTCAATCACTTGTTCTGACACTATGAGTCCCCAAACGTGAGGTACTGAGCACTTCAAGTCACACACACCCTCCCAGGCAATACGGCGACGTCCCAGTGGTTAGTGACACTGCCCCATTTTCTTGCAATGAACCATGAGTTCTGTGGTGATTGACCGGCTACCAAGACAGCACTTTGAAAGTGTCAGGTCAGGGTTTGAACTCAGTTCTGACTCTAGGAATGCACTTAACCACAGTGACTGGGGCTGCTAGCAAAATACAAAGTCGAAAATGAATTTAAGACCGGATCTAGTCACACACACACATGCACACACGCAAATTCATGAACACAAAAGCACCTGAGAGAAACAGCATTTAGTGCAAGGCCCAGAGAAAGCCACAGAGGCAGAAAACTGCCGTGACAGAGACAGACACGAGACATGCTTCTATGTGTGCAGGACAAGCAGCTTCGGGGAAAAATTATTCGCATTTGACTGTTTTCCAAAATGTCTCGACACCACTGACCCACGTGAACCCTAAGTAGAATGTAAGCTGTTTCAATATATTTAAATATATTCTTCACAAGTTAAAAAACTGTTTATATGTATACATTTATGCCTTATACAAATACACATGTAAATACCCATCTGCTTGTGTGTCTGGATAGGCGTAGAAGCCATTTGTTTCTCTGTGTGCATCTGTAGATATATTATATATATATATATTTACAGAGAGAGACATGAATACATATATGTATATCATTAAGTATGGTCCAATATTCAGTAGTTTTCTATGACCTTGACAGACCTCTATTAAGAATATTGATTTATTCTGTAATGGCCATATAGTATTTTAAAATTAGTATATGAGTGAAGAGAATTGGAATGATGATCATAGCCCTATAATCAGTTTTATATTAAACTCAATCATTTGCTCTTTACACTTTCAAAATGAATCAATAAGGATGACACAGGTGTCTGAGCTTACGGCGATGTCAACCTTGGCCTGCCACTTGTCATAGCCTCCACACCTGGGAAAGGTTCCTGAGTGTCCCAAGAACTCAAGTTCTCCAGGAAGCCAGATGACGTTACTGTGAATCGGCCTCTGGGTCAGTCCAAGACTGAGGACAATGAGACCCTGTTATGACCCTGTGACTTTCCCACGCTGCTTCTTAACACTCCTGTGGTCTTGGCACGGCTTGGAGGCAAGCAGAGGGGTGGTCATTCGGCTGAGCTATACTCTTTCAAAGCAGAGTCAACAGGAGGACTTAGGACTTTCGCACTGACTAAGGTCTGGTGATGGTCTCTGGATGCTCCTTGTCTTACAGACTTGCCAGGTGCTGTGTTCTGGATGCAGGCGTCTATTTCCCAAACACTGACATCGTGTCTGCGGCTGTGAAAGCCGCCTGCAGGCAGCCCCACCGAAGCCGGCTCACTGGACATTCCTATTCTCCACCATCGTGAAGCCAGGCTGGGGGTGCTGACCTTTGGGGCAAGCAGACACCATGGAAATTGTCACGAAGCTTGGCTGTGGGTCAAAACATGGATGTCTGGGAAAGGAGGAACCATCCGGACTATGGTTTTCAGGAAGGCCGGAGCTCCTGGAGCAGGGATCAGCGTGCAGGGCAGTGTGGGTCCGTCCACTGCCAGCCCACGCCGTGGCCACCTCTGACGTCCTCTTCTGTCTCCCGTAACATGAGCTATGCTGTGCTTCAGTGGGATGGCAACTCGGACGTCTGAAAGGGGC
>PVHY01031635.1:0-12489 GCA_004024945.1 Uropsilus gracilis | reverse complement strand
TGCATGTTGCCTCACCCTGGCACTGAGAGTCCCACCTTTTGCTGGCCCCCCCGCATGCTGCCCAGGGTACCCCCAAACTTCCTTTGGAGGCCAGGTTGGGGGGGGTGGGCGGCTCCAGGAGCTGGCAGGGTCTTGTGGCCAGCCCTTGGTGGAAGTGGCAGTTGTGAAGCGTTCTTCTATTCCTTCCTCAGCCCTGGAGCAGCTGCTGACGGAGCTGGAGGACTTTCTCAAGGTCCTCGACCAGGAGAACCTGAGCAGCACAGCCCTGGTGAAGAAGTGTGGCCTGGCCGAGCTCCTCCGGCTCTACACCAAGAGCAGCAGTGAGTGTGGCTTGGGGGGCGCGGGGGGCTCGGGGAGGCCCGTGGAAAGAGCAAGATGGCCGTGTTAGCCATGCAGGCTGTGACGACAAAGTGACCGCTGCCTTAGTCTCCTACTCTGGGGGCCACAGGCTGACCTCGCGGTGTCGGCAGGGGTATGGATGGCCGTCTTCTCCCTGGTGTTTTACCCCAGCTTCCCTGGGCGTGTTTGTGTCTGATAGTGACATGGGTCATCTTGGAGGAGGACCACCTTGTGGCCTCAGAGAATGTCGATGACCTCTTTGCAGCCCCTTCTCCCCATGCCACCACCTTCTGAGGTTTCATTTGGAGGGGGGTACTCTCCAGCCTAGTATGACCAGGCAGGAGTGACGTCACTGCAGGGGGAGCCCCAGAAATCTGTCGACATTAGACACACTGAGAGAGTTTCCCCAAGCATTCTCCCTATTGTCTGGAAGTGGAGAAGGGATCATAAGCTCTTATAATAACAGCTGAGGCTTCATTGCACACTTCCTGCACTTGTATTAACTTGCTTCATCTTCCGGGAGTCGCTATGAGGTTGGTGTTATTATCATAAAGACACTGAGACCCAGAGAGTTTCAATAACTTTCCCACTGTCACATAACCCAAGGGAAAGCAGGAAATTGAAGTTTTAAGATTTTGTTGGCCGCTGTACCCTGAGCGCATACATATTTTTTTCCTTTTGATTGAGGTAGACTGTAGATGCAACCAAGTACATGGATCTTAACAGTCAATTCAGAGTTTTGACAACAGTAGACACCTATGTACCCACCACCCCAAACAAGACACAATGTCTGTGTCTTTCAGAACATTCCAGAAAGTTCCTTGTTGTCCTTTCCACCTCCCCTAAGGTAACTGTTGTACTGATTTCTCTCACCACACATGCGCATTGCCTGGAATCATCTGTGTGGACTTCATGTCTGGATTCATCCAGGCTCTGGGGTGGGCCTGTAGCTCTTTGACTGCTGAGAATGTTTCCATTCTGTGAGGTACCACCGTTAGTCTACCCGTTTCTTTGTAGATGGCCATTTGGTTACTATGAACAATAAGCCTGCTCTGGACATGCTTACATGTTTTCTTGTGGAGACAGATGGTTTCGTTTCTAACACATTCAGACTTACTTTTCAAAGGAAAACTTGTGAGATCGTAGAGGTTTAATTAAATTTATTTTTATATTGCATGTTGGAGATTTATATTGCATGCCCTCACTGTCTGGGCACAGTTAGGGACTGGGAGAAGGCATCTCACCCATTGCCTAGAGACAGGAACAACCAAGATCCGTGCCAGGAAAAGGCAGTGCCCCTGCTCCAGTGCTTGGTCAGGAAATTTGCCCTTCCAGCCAGCCTGCTTCCCTAGGCTACGTTTCAAGGCCCCTTTCTTTGTTCCCAGCGGAGCTAAGTCTCTCGTCTCTGAGTAACAGAGAATCATAAAGCCGCAGCGTGTTGCTATTAGCCTGGCGGCCTTCCTTCTGTGGAATCATCCCGGCTCCCCCCAGCCTTTCATCAGAGGCGCTTTCTGGAGCCCCTCTGTCATGCTCGCCACTCTCCGAGCCAGCCTCTGGTTCCCAGGCTCCTCCTGACTTTGTAGTAAGTGTTGGCTGACCGGCCACAGAGTATGGTCAGAAGCACATCAAAGAAAGCCCTCCGTGGGAATGGCAGGTGGGAATCCACATTACAAGGCAGGTGAGTTGGATGAGGGATGAGTCACTCCCTGGAAGGATTTGACAGTGGAACCCTTTGAAAAGCACACACCCCAGGCCACTTGGCTGCGGTCTCCTTGAGAATGTTCTGTTATAAAGAACAGCTCTTTGGGGGAGCATCCCTCTGTGATGGTTTCTGATCATGATTCCTGGTCTTGATTCTGTCGGAACCCCCTGAATTGTTCCTTTTTGGCTTACTGTGGGATGACCTTTGTTTCACCCTGGATTTGAGGAGGGTCTGATTTTATGAAGTCAGGCCTTTGCCATCTTTGGTGTCTGTAGCTTGCAGAAGGCTGTTGGGAACTGGCCAGGGGCTCCCCCTGTGTGAATCTCCCCCAAAATACCACCCAGGCCCCTGGCCTTGTGTGCAGCTGTACATAACTCATGCTGCCACTTCTAGGTCCAGTGCTTATATCCACATGAATAGCCACTGTTGGAGAACTTCCCTTCTGATCCTCTTTGTAGCTACTTCAACGGCGGAGTGGTTAAACAGGTTTCCCCCACTATCCGAAAGGAGAACATTCCAAGTTGGTAGGTAATTTTTGGGGTCTGGGAATAATCAAGAACATTTCCATATGAATCAGTGGTAATAGCATTTCCAGACTCCAAAAAGAACCTACAAAATCATACCAAGTAAGAAGTTCTACTTTCAGATATGGCGGGAAACCTGTAGCAGCAGCTACCATTTGGTTGACCACGCCCCAGAACTGTTCTTTTGGAGGTGACATGGATTCCATCATCCAGTCTTCATCCAAAATCAGCATGGGAGAGGTTGTTATCCCCATTTCACCAACCAGGGAAGGCTCAAAAAGCCACTTGTTCAAGACACGTGATCCTTGGCATCAGACCAGGCTGAAATCTGGGCAGTAGACTTCACTAAATACCCCCAGCACTCTATATGTTCCATTGCTCTGCCCCAGATTCCTGGCTGTGCTGCAAGGACTAAATCCAAACCTCCCCCCAAATTAAAGCTTCAGCTTCCTCTGTCAGTGTCCCAGGCTGCCTCATAGGTATCTTCTAGTATCTGCCAGAAAATTGAATTAATTGATTAATTGACATCCAAACATGGATTGAAGTTTTTTGGGGGGGCCTGCTGTCTATTCCTGCTCTCAACCGTGTGGGCTGTTGGCCTCCTGATGCCTGCGTGGAGATTCTGGGAAAGCTTCCTGCCCCTCTGATAGAGTTCCCAGTGTTCTGTCACCCAAGGGCAGCAAAGAGGGGAACTGTGGCCCCATCTCCCACCCTCCCCCAGTCCTCTGGGAAGCACCCTGCAGAGTGCTGATGCTTAGTCCCTGTCTGAAAGTGGGGGGGGGGGATGCTAGGTTCTCCACCCAAGTAGGTGGGCTGTAGCTATGGGACTGTGCCACAGTCTCCTCTTTACAAGTACATAGGCTTCCCGGCCACCACAGCAGGTTCTGGGAGCAGCTTAAACTGCCTGGATAGTACTGGATGGGCAGCTGCCCTCTGGGCATCAAAACTCATGGCCAGTGGAGTTTCCGTGTCACTTACAAATGGCCATCTTGTCTTGTGGAGGAAGTACTTGCGCAGCATCTGGTGGTAAAAAAACAACAACAGCTTACCTTTTTTCCCCCCTTTGTATTCAATATGAAAAAAGAAATGAACATAAAATTGGACATTAAGCACGATTTCCTTCAAGCCATTTTGATCTACTCAAGTGTCACTTTGGTATCTTATGGAGCTGTGGTTTGCCTCTTAGGCCCATTATCTTGACGTTCAGAACTGTTCCTTGCACACCTTTCCATGTGCTGTCTGTTCACTACCTGTGTGTGTGTGTGTGTGTGTGTGTGATGTGTATGTGCGCGTGCACTCCACAGCTTGACTCTGCAGCTGTCAGCTTCACGTTATCTCTCTGTCATGGCAGACATGGAGTTACTCTGTCATTTTTTTCACACTTGGGGCCTTGTTTGCTAATGGATGAACAGCAGTGTCTAACCAGTCTCCTGTCGATAGACAATTGTTTGTTTGTTTATTAATTTTTTATTTATTTTTTAGAGTAAAATAAGCTTTTATTGTGTCAACGCTTGATTTGATGCAGTAGAATAGTTTCTTTGTGGATTAATACACCACAGGTAATTCCCTTTTCAAATTTCACTCTTTTCTTTTCTTCAGGAGATTTTGTTTTTAATATTAATTTTTTTTTTTTTTTGTGGGAAGATGTTTGTTTTCTAAATAAAGACTCTTCATACAGTGCTGCAGTGAACATTGTCAAAATTTGGTCGACAAATTGACCTGATCTTCTTGGTAAATGTCAGGTGGTGGGAATGTTGAGTCAAAGAAATCAAACACTTGAAATGAAATGATTCTTCAAAACCACTTCCAAAATGACTGTGCCAGTGGACATGTTCTTCCGTCATCTGTTGTTAAGGGTGACATGTTTCTCCATCTGGTTTAGTGCACCGATTGCCTCTTTCTGAGCTCTTGGGCAATTCCCACATCGCAGCTTGTCATTTTAAATCTTTGCTAGCTCTGAGATGACTTCACTTTTTTCAAATTCCCTAAGACTTGCATCTCGTGCTCTTGAAAACGTAGGAGTTAGGAGGAACAGATGCATTGCATCGCACGTACTTCCCAGACCATACAGACAAGAAAGCCCAGGTACCCAGGCCATGTGATTTGCTCAGGATGACACAGTAAATGGCAGAGCGTGGCCAAGACCCCCATTTCCTACCTCCCACTGCAGACCATCTGTCCCCTGTGCTATGTTCTGGAGAGGACGCTGACCAGCCCTTGGGCTTGGTCGGTACAAGTATGTCATCTGTGTTTAGACCTCATACTCCCTCCCATGGGCTGAAGCAGTGCGTGGTCCAGGGTGACATTGTCCTAGTCCTGCCAGGCTGGGAGCCGAGGTGAGGCCACAGGCTGATGGCAGAGGGCAGATGCAGTGAGTTACTCTCCTGTTCCCCTGGGTTCTGGGCACTGGTTTCCACAGGCCTGTCAGCTGCAGTTTGGCAGTCAGGAGCGTGGAGCTGATGGATGCTGAACTGCCTCCTTTGGCAGGAGTTAGAATCGAATCCCTTGGCTTAGTAACTCGGTCTGCAACCACTGGAATTTATCAGCCACAGGTTTCTAGGAAATGCAAACTGAGGCTTTCAAAATGCAGAGGCTTTCTAAGAGGATACGCTTCCTCTGTGGGCTTCTGAAGGAGATTTTGGGACATTAGAAGCCAAGTATGAGGAGACTAGCCTTTCTCTGCCCATGCAGGAAGTGAGATGGTGATTGAATCTGCACATACGTGTTAAAGGAGGGGAAAGGCTGTATACAGGATATAATCTATGGGGAAGAGCAGGTGGCTGGTGGTACTGCAGTTCTAATTCCTACCATACTTACCCCTTCAAACCCACATTTCATGATTTGGCTATCTAGGCCTTCACAGCGGCACCCCAGCTAGAGTTCTGGAACTTAAATTTTCAAGCCTTCAACATGATCTGTTTGGTGTAGGCATTGCTCTGATTACCCCTTGCTAGTAATTCAGACTAGAGTGAGAGAGACTGTTAGGAAACATTTTACAATTTAAACAAAATGCTATAAACCCAGAGAAAGCTCTGCTTTGTGAATGTGATGCAAATCTCTGAGGTACTGATCCCTTTCTACTTAAGGCTTTTTATTCCTGAAGTTACTATCTTTGTGGCTCCTCCCCTCTACCCCACATCTCTTCTGCTAGAACGCTAACATTCAGCAGCTAGGCATTTATTTTCTTTTGGGGGGCTTGGAGGGGCGGGGAAGATGTCAACTGCCTCTTTAATGAACTCTCAATCAACTAAAATACTCTGTGCTTTTACTGGAACTCAAACAGATGACAATGTCTCTGGGAAGAGACACTATTTCTCTTGGGACTGTTTTCCTTCATGAAGTCACAAGAAGTCATGTCTTGCACTCTTCCCTGCAGGTTCTGATGAGGAGTACATTTATATGAACAAAGTGACAGTCAACAAGCAACCGAATGCTGAGTCCCAAGACAAAGGTACGGGGCTGGGCATGCTGATGACCTGGCCAAGACCCAGGACAGAGGGAGCGAGGGGGTGGCAGGAGGGAACTGGACTGGGGGAGAGTTCAGCCTCATTTGTCTCACCCCTCCTTCTTCCCATCCGGCAACACAGACAGGCCTGGTGGAACTATTTTTGGAAGTTCCATTTTGGTTGATGGTATTTTAGGTTAGTATATTTTGGGCTCTTTCATTGGGCCACCTCCTTGCCTTGTAAAGGTCTGGCATTCCCTTCATGGATAAGGAATCTGTCCCTAAAATCTCTTAACTTCCCAGCATTATCCCAGGAATAGGAAGTCATAATTCAAGTGTCCTAAGAAGCCAGCTGCATACGGTGTTAAGCCCACAGTGCCAAATTTATGTCTTTTGATAGCAGTCTGGATTTATGTGTGTGTGGGGCGGTGGGGGGGGGGGTGATCAGGGAGAGGGATGGTGGGAAATGACATCAGCAACTGCCTTAATCGTCAAAGGTTTTGTTCCAGGGTGCCCTCTTTGGCAGAACATTTTCTCTTCCCTGAGAAGGACGTACTACACCTTCTTGTCCTCTGCTCTCTTCTGCTGTTTGCTTTTCTCTGCAAACCTCCAGGAAGGGTCTGGCCGGTCCCGGGGAGACCTGGATGTTTGCAAAGCTCTCTAGTTGGAGCCAGGAGGTATTAGAAGCCTAGGCTTCCAACTACCCCCCACCTCTGCAGTTCAAATCCAGAGGTGCCAAGGAGGGAACATACACCCAGCACACTCGGCACACTCAGTCCTCAAGCCAAGCAAAGTTCAAGTCTTGGCCTCCAGACATCAGCCCAAGCCGTGAAGTCGGATACGCCCGGGTCTGTCTGTCCCAGGGCTCACCTTGAGGTGACCAGCTCAGAATGGCCATTCGTGCCTTTTCCTTCAAAACACGGAAGCACTGAGGCCCAGCTTACTTCCTGCCACCGTGCCAGGCCTGAGGCCCAACAGAACTCCTCTGTATGGGGCAATGCTGTGGGATCATTGCCTTCCGTCTCAGCTGTGCCACCGAAAGAACCTTAATCACAGGGTTGCTGCCGGGCGTGGCTCACTCCAGGGGCACTGGCCACGCCTCTGCTTGCTGGAGCACTGTGGCTGGGCCATTTTTGTCATGAAGCAGGTGGAGGAGACGGGAGAGAGCTTGCCAGAAACCTCAAACCAGCCCCTGCTGAGGAATCTGCCCCAAACCTGGAGGCAGCCGGGCACGGTGGCTCGTGCCTGTAAGCTTCAGCCTATGAAGTGGCTGGGCCTAGGGATCACAGTTCGAGTCCCGCCTGGGGCCCGTAGCGAGACCTAGTTCCAAAAAAATAGGTGGGCGTGGTGGCGCGCACCTGTAATCCCAGCTACCTGGAAAACTGAGGCTGGGGATGGCTTGAGTCCGTGGTACCCCGGGCAACGAGAGCCTGCGGTTCCACGGGCAAAAATAGCGAGACCTAGTCTCAAAAACCAAACCAAAACAAACCTGGAGGCAAAGCAACATGGGCCCCAGGCCGCACCTGCCCTGGCGGTTAACATCTTTTCCAGTTGAACCCAGGGGCCTGGTGTCAGGACAGCCTGGGGAATGAGGCCCCCCTTGGAGGCTGGGCGCCCTCACCTTTGCCTTCTCCTGCTTGCTTCCCACAGCACCCGAGGAGCAGAAGCCGTTGACCAACGGGGAACCTGGCCTGCACTCCTCAGCTCCGCAGAAGAGTCTTCCGGACCTCCCGCCACCCAAGATCGTAAGTGTGACCCTCAATCCCCAGTTTCCTTGACTCAAGTCCCATGAGCTTCCGGTTGTTGTCCCAGGTGTCAGTCTGTTGGGGTTGTGTGTTTTCTGAGCACCTACTGTGTGCGGGGCAGGAGGCAGGCAGGGCACTGGGAGAGACAGCAGAAGGAAGCCTCTCTGCAGACATTGGCTCAGGGTCATGGTGCCCAAGATGCCAAGGGTGATGCGAGTGGGAGATGAGGCCTATTACCTCGGCCAAGTGCCGCCATGAGTCTGAGGCTTTAACTGGCACCTCGTGACCAGAGGAGCCACACACATCTGTCAGCATCAGCAGGTCACAGTGAGCACTTAGGACTGAATCTGCCCCTCACCTCTGCTGCTTGAAAACTATCCCGGCTGTCACTGAATTTCGGAAAAAAACTTCATGGCCCAAAACTTGGCCCCAGGCCAGCCACATCCCACCCCTGCTGCATCTGCTTTTCCTGGATTCCCTTCCCTGTGCTTTGATTGCACCACACAATCAGTTCTGCCTTCCTGGGCCCGTCCGTGACTGCCACCTCATCATCAGTCTGACATGCTTTGACTTTCTCTGCCTTGCCTATGTGAGGTATCCACCACCACCCTGCCCCAGCTATTGTCTGTCCCAATTACCCTCTCCATGGCACTTGCCTCTATTGATATGACCTTTTTATTATTTGCCTAGGAGGCCAGATGTAAGCCTTCTGAGGCAGGCACCATGCTTTCCTTACTGTTCATGACCTGGGTCCACACACAGTAGGGAGGACGCATGTTGTAGAAAGATGTATAGAGGTGCTGCTCTGAACCAGAATGGGAACCTTCCCATCCCAGACTCAGCTTCTGCTCCCGATCCGGGGCTTCATGCTACCATGCCACAGTAGGAGTGTTGCTGCCCCTACCCCCTGGGCAGCTGTTTATGGGTCACCGCCTGGGAGACGGGCAGTCACCAGGCCGGCTGGAGAGACCAAGTGCTGACTTGTTCCAGAAATTTGTGCTCTGTGCTGGCCTTTATGCCCACAGGCCAGCCCCCTGGGACACAGATATGAGGGGTCCCAGGCTCTAGGACTCTGAGCAAGGAGGGGGGAGAGCTTCCGGGATGCCTTGGGAACCATCATCCACCAGGACTGGCTACTCTGGGCCTGGAGAGGCCTGCGTCTGCAAGTGAGAGGAACTTGGTGCTGGCGGGAGGAAACAGCAGCACCCAAGAATCACACCATCCCAAGTGGTCTTCAGACTGTGGTGATTGTCCCCATGGGCCAACTTCAGGCCCCGGAGAGACTTCCAGCAAAGCCAGCTGCCTTTACAGTCCTCCCCCATCGTGGAATCCCTCTGCTGAGAACCAGGCCTGAATGCAGGTCCCTTTCCCGGGGCCCAACTCAGGGGGCATCCAGATATGGTGTGAGGAAGGGAGTGATAGAAACAGGGTTCACCCCTTTCCTGCATCTGTACACAACTGCTCTCCCGCAGGCCACCCCTCCGGCCATGTTTGGCTGGAGTGACCACAGCTCTTAGTCCAAAGCCCAGAGAGGTGGCATCGGGGTCACATAGGGAGCCACTGTGTGTCTTGGCTCTGAGGGAAGAGGAGACGCCAAGCAGCAGCCACACTCTGTGAGGAGGGTAGGGAAGAGGAAGAGTAGCTGCTAGAGCCTGCAGCGACCCTCAGCCCTCTCCACCCTGACCGTTGGGCTTCCAGGTGGTTTGGTGTTGGTCGGCCCTAATGCCCAGCCCCCAGGGGCTCGCTGGTGACCCCAACAGAAGGTGGGCTTCCGCCTGGGGTCCTTGGTGTCTATGGCTGGGCCAGGAGTGTGGCCTGTCTCCGGCTTGGATGCTGGGATTCCTTCTCTGGTGCCTTGGGTGTCCCTCCAGCCCCTGCAGCATCAGTGGGCAGTGGACCGGCCAGAAGGGAAGGGGCAGCCAGGGGCCTGGAGCAGCCTGAGGGAACAGCTGGTGACTCAGGCAGCTGTGACACTCCCAGGATGCTCCACACAGCCCGGCGCTGTGCTCTAAGAGGCTTGCTGGCACCATTCATGCTCCCAGCTGGCCAGGTCTCTCCACCCCATACCCCTGTGAGGACTGACCTATATGGGGGCCAGTCTTAAGTGAGCTGCGCAGGGGGCTGCAGCCTATACCACAGATACCGCCATGCTGGGTTTAGGGAGCTGGGGCAGTAGATTCACCCTCACCCAGAACCTTCCCGGGTGCACTTTGTCGTGGATATCTCAGGTCATCTGGTCTCCCCTTCCCGTCCCGCTGTCCAGCTGAACCCAAACTGGCAAATGACAGCTCTGGCCAAATCCACAGCCACCTGCTTTTATTAAAAAAAAAAAAAAAAAAGAACCTCAGAAAGCTAGCTCAGCTTGACGTCAGTCTCATCTGCCTCACTTCCTGTCCCCAGTCTCATCATGACAGCGGTGATGGTCACGAAGAGAGAGTCCTTTCTACGTGACCTGTGTCCCTGTGATCGCCTGGCTTCTCCATAGTTAGGGCGCTCGGGCCAAGCCAGGCCACGTCAGTCTTGGGATCCCTCCACCTGCCTGTCTCCAGCGAGCGTGTGCCCGGGGACGTTGCCTCCTTTGGTAGTTTTCTATTTCGTAGGTTAGTAAATGCTGCTCTTTGTGAATAGTGCTGGGCCCAGCTGAATCCTTACAGTGGCTCCGCCCACGCGTGGTCTCTGCCCATTTTACAGCAGAGGAACTGAGTCCAGCAGGTGGCCTAGAGTCAGACAGCGTGGATGGGCCTGTGTCAGCCCGTGGCAGGATTCAGGCCCTCGCCCAGGAGGCTGGCTTCCCATCTCCGCCTTCTATGCTGCTGCTTCTAGTGGACTTCAATAGGGAGGGGCTGGGAGGTGCTCACGAGACTTGCTGGTGCTCCTTCCAAAATAGCACAGCCCCCCCCCCCGCCCTGGCACTGTTCCCCGCATTGCTCTGGCCATGACTGCCTAGTTAGGGGCTCCGGAAGTCCTCACCCCCCACCCCCCCACTGTCTGATGCTTGCCTGGTCACGGGGACCACAGCCGGATGCTGTGGGTGCCTGAAGCTGCCGTGTCCCCCGTGCGCTCGGTGTGGGAACATTCCTCACCTGGGGAGTCTCCCTTAAGCCCGACTCCTGAGCGTTCCCATGGGAGACACCATATTTGCTGGACTCATTGCGGCAACAGTTTGGTGTCTAGAAACCCAGTCATCTTCCCCTGGTACCCCAGACCCCCTTCCCTTGCCTTCTCAGGAAGTAGTCACTATTTAGGAGCCAGAATAGCTGCCATGTCACTTGCACCGTGACAGTGGAGGGAGGGGGTGCATCGTTTTGCAGGGAAAGCTGGGGTTCAGTGAGGTTAAGCAGTGTGCCTTCGTCCTTCCTCTGGGTGCAGGTTGGATCCTTGGGGTGTGTGTGGTTGAGGGGCGTCACAGGCTTCCGTGTCTCTTTCCAATTCGCTTTGAAGTTCAGCCAGGCATTTTTTCCTTCCAGGCCCCCGCCCCCTCGCCTTCACCCAACGGCTTGCATTGCAAGTTGTTCCCAGTGTATCATGTCTGAAAATGTTTATTTGTTCATACCGCAGATTCCAGATCGGAAACAGCTCTCCGTCCCAAAGATCGAGTCTCCAGAGGGTTACTATGAAGAGGCTGAGCCTTACGACATGTCCATCAATGGTACCATCAATGGGGCCAGGGCTGGAGGGGGGCCAGCAGCTTCCTGCACAGATGCCAGGGCTGGAGGCCGAGGGCTGCCTGGGCAGCTGTGACCAGGAAGGCTCAGGTTGGGAACTGGTCACGGAGCAGCCTACCTCCAGGCTGCTGGGGACCGAAGCCTGGAAGCCACCCAGCCTGTCTGCCTGCGTGGTGCAGCATCAGCAGGTTTATTGTGCATGGTGCTTTCACTGTCCCACTGGGTTCAGCCCTGAAATGTGCCAGAGGAGGGGGCGCTAAGGCCGCCTATGCCAGGTGGTCAGGCTGGGCCAGAACCCAGTTTCTTCTGTTGTGCAAAAAGCCATCGTCCTCCCCCCGAGGGCCAGGCACCCAGGAGCAGCAACTCAGCAGCACTCAAGAGAGCCCAGCATCACAGTTCTTAGATTCTGTGACGAAAACGCATAAGCAGGACGTGTCTGTGTCCGGTGCTGGTGGGGTGTTAGGATGGAAAGCAGCAGGGCCAGGAGCGAGGAGGGGCTATCTTAGATCCGGAAGGCTTCTCTAACATAGTGTGACTGTGAGCTGGATGAAATGCACAGTGGGAGGCGCAGACCTGGAGGAAGAACGTTTCAGAGGAAAGTTTAGTATGTGCAAAGGCCCTGAGGCAGGAGAGCAGGTCTGCTGGAGGAATGACCAGGAAATCCGGGGAGGCAGGGAAGAAAGGCAGAAGACAGGGACACAGATGGGGGCTCCGGCTTTTCAGGAAATCAGATGCCTCATCTTTGGAGGGGTGCTTGCCACCCATCTAACCTTGCTGTTGAGAGCTCCCCTACGCTATGGAGGCAGGGCTCACACTGGAGCTTTCAACCCATGGCCAGCTCCAGCTCAGCGCAGACAGGCTCTTGGTGCAGGGCCTCTGTCCTTCAGGTTTAGTGCAAGGTTTAAACGGATGACGGTGACCCTACACTGGCTGCTGGGTGGTGGTCATCTTCTGTGACAGGTCTCCAGAGGCAGAAAGCAGCTGTCCAAGCAGGGTCCCTGGCGATGGGAGGGGACTTGGCCGAGTCCTGCTGCTGCTCCGTACAGATGGGACCAGGAGCAGAAGGGCC
>PVHY01031634.1:0-12490 GCA_004024945.1 Uropsilus gracilis | reverse complement strand
CTCAGCGCTACCCCCTCCCAGTGACACCCCAGAAATACAAAAAGCGCCTTCTTTCTTCTTTTTTTTTTTTTTTAGGCTAGGTCTCCGCAGGCTCTCGTTGACCGGGGTACCATGGACTCAAGCAATCCCCAGCCTCAGCTTCCCAGGTAGCTGGGATTACAGAGAGTGCCACCACGCCCAGCTATTTTTTGGGGGGGACTAGGTCTTGCTACGGGCCCCAGGCGGGACTCGAACCGCGATCCCTAGCCCCGGCCGCTTCATAGGCTGAAGCTTACAGGCATGAGCCACCGTGCCCGGCGCGCCTTGTTTCTTCAGCGAACACAATTCTAAGTCCGGTAGGACTTGAGTCCTCAGCTCAGGGTCACCCCCGAATTGCTACCCCTAGACATTTGAGTTCAGGCTGGGGGCGGGGCGGGGGGGGAGGGCTAGGACCAGCATTCGGGGATTTTGTTGTAAACAGAGGAGGTAAACGTGCCATAAGCATCAGGCTGGTCCAATGGATGTATTTCTTTTCTGATTTTTTTTTTGAGACTAGGTCTTGATATATTTTGCCCGAGGAACCGCAGGCTCTCCTTGCGTGGGGTACCACCGACTCAAGCAATCCCCAGCCTCAGCTTCCCAGGTAGCTGGGATTACAGGAACGTGCCACCACACCCAACTATTTTTTGGGGGGACTAGGTCTTGCTCTGTTGCCCCGGGCGGGTCTCGAACCGCGATCCTCAGTCTCAGCCGCGACTCCATAGGCTGTCGCTTACAGGCACGCGCTCCCCGTGCCCAGCTTTGATTTTCTTCATGCCGTTTCTTCTTTTCCCCAGCTGACTGCGTTGTGAGCATGCACTGTATACCACAGGGTGCTGTCATCCTGTTCCTGGGCTGTTAACATTACCCCCAAAACTTCCCATCCGCAGCAGCAAGGTATTAGTTCCAGCGGAGTCCGAAATTAGACCTGGAGTTTTGACAGGGAGGGGGTGGGTGGCCCCAACTGCTCCGGATCCCTGCCCCATGCCTAATCCCGTAGGACGCCCCACAAGCGTTTCTCATCCCCCCCAGATGGACCGACAGTTGCACCCAGGAAGCCTGCGCGGGGGCCACCCCCACGATGTGCGCGCGCGGGGGCCACCCCCACGATGTGTGCGCGCATGTGCCCCAGGCACCCCTCCCACCGTGGGATCCCCGCACCCAGCCAGGCCGCCCGGGTCATGGCGCCCGGAGGGAAGTAGGCAGGAGGCGGGGCTGTGCGCACAGATGGGCCACGGGACGCGTCTCCAGCGCACGGCTCGAGGCAGATGGCCCAGGGCGCGCGGAAGCGCTCCCCTCCAGCGTCGGCGGGGAAAGGCAAGCCCAGCCGCTCCGGAGGCGCGTGAGAGTGGCCAGTCGCAGACGGCCCGGAAGCCGGTGCTGGCGAGGATGGGCGCCAGAGCCAGCCCGAGAGGGGGCAGTATGGAGGCTTCTCAGAAGACCAGCTGTAGATCCGTCCTAGGACCCAGCAGCCCAAACCTTAGGTCTCTCCCCGGGTATTGGGCCAAGGGCATGCGTTTTTGGGGCACAGCCCTGAGCCCGCTGACCCCGCCTATGGCCGGAGGTGGCAACTGTCACTCGGTCGTCAGGTCAGGCGTAGAAAAAAGCTTCTCTTTTTTTTTTTTTTAAAGACTAGGTCTCGCTATTTTTGCCCGTGGAACCACAGGCTCCCGTTACCCGGGGTACCATGGACTCAAGCCATCCCCAGCCTCAGCTTCCCAGGTAGCTGGGATGACAGGCGCGCGCCACCACGCCCAGCTATTTTTTTGGAACTAGGTCTTGCTACGAGCCCCAGGCGGGACTTGAACCGCCATCCCTAGCCCCGGCCGCTTCCTAGGCTGAAGCTCACAGGCACGAGCCACCGTGCCCGGCCTGAAAGAAGCTTCTCATGGGGACCTTCCAGCAGAACCTGAGTGCGGCACAATCTGATCACAGGCACATTCCTCCCTGATATTTTTACAATCATCAGAGCCTCAGAGAAGGGACACCCAAGCCCTGCCTGCCGTGCCCTGTGCTCGAGGCTGTCTGAAGAAACACCAGGAATGGGGCGTCTGCTTCCCAGGACACTGGGTGCTGACGGCCCATCAGCCTGGCTTGCTTGCTTTTTTTTGAGACTAGGTCTTGCTTTTTTGCCCCTGGAACCGCAGGCTCACACTGCCCAGGTTACCATGGACTCAAGCGATCCCCAGCCTCAGCCCCCCAGGTAGCTAGGATTACAGGCGCGCACCACTACACCCAGCTATTATTTTGGAACTGGGTGTCTCGCTATGTTGCCCTGGGTGGGACTCGAACCCACAAACTCAAGAGATTTCTAGCCTCGGCCTCACTTCTGTAGCCTGCAATTAAAGGCACGCACCACCATGCTCCGCCCTGGCCAGGCTTTCATTTCTGTTTTTTTTTTTTCTTTAATCTCCAACCATCCTCCCTTGGCTGTGCTCCATCTGGCTGGAATGTAGACAAGCTCATCTGCGCTGAGGGCAGCGCGTCTACAACAGCCAGACTGTGGAGACCACCCGTGCACCCAGCACCGGATGTCGGCTGAGGGCCACAGGGCCTGGGCGCACAATGGAATACTATGCAGCTGTCAAGAGAGAAACACTTGCCGTCTGCACCAGCATGCGTGCCACTGAGGGGATGATGCTCAGCACAGTCAGGAGAAAGACAAGGTCCGGTGATCTCACACAGGATGGAGCTTAGAGAAACATAACAAAGGAACAGATGAACCTAACCAAGCATACCCTAGGAATCTGACTGAGGCTTGAGGCTCCCCAGAGGGAGAGGATGGGGGTGGGAGCACAGGGAGGCGGGGGCCCAGTGGACTATGCAGGGGGACAGTGGGTGCTTTGGTGGAGAGAATGGAGCGGCCTCATTCTCCTGAAGATGTGTGAACTTAGCCCTTTGAGTCTCTTACTCAGATAAAAATAATACCCCCCAAATACCCAAACCCCAGAGACACTCAGATTCTCAGGCTGCCTGGCACTGAGGGGTAGATCGTGCCCTGGTCCTGAGTGTGATTTTGGGGTATGGAAGTCCCATCGCTGTATGATCTGGGGTGAACGCATTATATTCCCCAGGCTTTCTCCACCCTATCTGTAATAAAGACAATTTGAAAAAAGGAAGGGAAAAAAAAACACCCAAAAGCTATTTTGAGGGTCAAATTCAAGCAAGGTGCTGAGAAAAATGACTAGCGTGTCTGTTGTCATCGGTAGTGATTACTTCGTGTATACTTTAACTGCATTTCACAAGTGGGGAAACTGAGGCTCAGAGAGAGCAAGTGCCCTGCCCATGGTCACACAGCTGAGAAGTGTCAGGGTTAAGATTCAAAGTCGTGCAGGTTGGAAGCTAGAGGCCTTGTGCGCGGCCATAGCTGGTTTGTACCCAGGATGTGTGAGGACCTTGCCAGATGGGACCATTGGAAGAGGGAAGGGGTATAGTGCACGGGCTGAGATAGGAGGGTAGCTTGGCACATGGAGGAGGGCTGCTGAGTCCCTCAGCATTGTGGGGGAGCACTGGTTTTGGATGATGGATGGATGGATGATTGATTTATCAGTGCCATGTCTCCTCTGCTTGACAGAATGGCACATTTAAGCAACAGGTTGCTTGAATGAACAAGTGGATGAATAAATAGAGGAATGTGTATGTGTGTGTGTGTGTATGTGTGTTTTGATGGATGAATGGATGGATGAATGGATGATGGGTGGATGATGGATGTATGTATGGATGGGAGGATGGATGGATGGATGATGGGTGGATGATGGATGTATGGATGGGAGGATGGATGGATGGATGATGGGGTGGATGATGGATGTATGGATGGGAGGATGGATGTATGAATGGGAGGATGGTGGATGAAGGATGGATGGATGGTGACTGGATTTTGGGTGTGTGGATGGATGGATGGATGGATGGATGGATGGATGGATGGATGGATGGATGGATGGGTGAAAGTAAGGATGAACTGGTGGGTGGATAGATGGATGAGGGAATGGTTGACTAGATGGTTGGTTGGATGGATGAGGGGATGGTTGGATGGAGGCTGGATGAAATGAGGAGTGGGTGGTTGGGTGGATGAAGGCCTGGCTGAATACATGGCTGGAAGAATGCATGGATAGAAAGACTGATAAGTGGATTCGTGGATGGTTGGTGGCTAAGGGAACTTTGGATGGAGTGTTGGCGATCTGGAGGGAAGGATGGAGGGTGGGTGGATATATGCATGCATGAGTGCATGATTTTGCTCACAATTTGCCTGAAAATAGATGCAAACACACACCCCAACAGTCATGTGTGTAAACCCAGGTGCTTCTCCTGGCAGGAATGAACACTGACAAGGGAGCTAAGTCACCCTGACCAGGACCCCTGGCCCAGGGGGTCAATTCTCAGGGCTACAGCCAGCCCCACCCCTACTGCAGTAGTATCATTTCTGTAAGAGAAGGAAAGTGCTGATTCAGGGAGTTGGGTCCGGGCTGCGGGCCAGCAGGAGTGAATGGGACAGAGTGGCCTGAGAGATGGCGTGAGTGGCAGGTGGGGCCAAGACAAAGAGACAGGGAGCCAGGCAGACAGAGGGACACAGAGAAACAGAGATGGGGAAATGGAGTGACAGGAAGGGGGGGTGGTGGGGAGAGAGAGAGGTGAGGCAGTAGGGAGAGAGCTCCAGAAGAGGCAGCAACGCTGGGCTGAGAGAGAAGACACTTGCACAGCCTGACTAAGTTTGCCACTGGACAGCTCATTCGAGAGCTCCAGGTCCCAGTCCTGGAAAGCAGGGAGCAGATGCTTATTATGCAGGAACAGTCAAGGCAGAGACACCGGGGAGCGTTGAGAGGCTGGGGATGGTGCTGGGCACAGAGCCAGAGACTAGGTGCTTAGCCCATGGACAGGGTCACTAGGGAAGGTCACTCCCTACTGAGGGGTCTGCAGACAGCAGGAAAGGGGTGCCCAGTGGATGCCTATGTGGCCAGACCCCTTTGCTCCTGCCCTGGAGTTCCAGGAGCCCCTTGACCCAGACCCCAGGTCCCTGCCCTCCTCCCTTATAGCTAAGTGTCCAGTTCCCAGCCTCCTCCCTCAGACCTGAGAGTCCAGGCCCCCAGCCTCCTCCCTCAGACCCCGGAGTCCAAGCCCCCAGCCTCCTCCCTCAGACCCCAGAGTCCAGGCCCCAGCCTCCCCCCTCAGACCCGGGGGTCCAGGCCCCCAGCCCCTCCCCCTCCCTCTGAAGGTACCATGGCAACCAGGTCCCCTGTCCACTCCCCCTCCCCCCGTATAGAATCCAGCTTCTGTTTGAATCTCACCAGTGTCTGACCAGTCCCTTCATGAGACAGGGATGAGCAGAGGGCAAGTGGGAGTTGAGAGGGGGTGACAGTGGGGAGGGGAGCCAGGGAGTATGGCAGAGGCAGCCATGAGAGGAGAGAGATGGGGTGAGATGGTAACAGAGAGACTGGGGAGAGATGGGGAGACAGGCAGGGAGACAGAGGTGGGTGGCAGGGTTGGAGAGAGACAGAAAATGATGAGAGGGAGGGATGGGGGTCTAGGGTATCTGCGGGGAAACTGAGGGAGGAAACGGGGTGATGGAACAGGGGAGGGGCAGAGCAGTGGGGAGGGCAGACAAATCCGGGGAAAGAGTGGAGGAGAGATGGGGTGAGAGACGAAGAGAAACCAGGGAAAGGAGATGGGGAGACAGGCAGGACAGGAAGGGGGCAGAGAGATGGGGAGACAGAGAGGAAACTAGAGGCAGAGAGAGCGATGGGGAAAGAGACCCCAGGAGGCCAGGAAAGGTGCAGGAAGAGGCAGGCAGGTGGGAAAGAAGGAATTGGGGCACCCAGGGACTCTCTGAAGTTAGGGGCACCCAGATCCCCACGTTGCCTCAGGCTTGCAGTTCTTCCAAGTTTCCCCCCCGGGGCCGCAGAGAGGAGAAGGAGGAAGAGGCACCATCAGGGAGCAGGAGCTGGGGGAGGTGGCCCAGTCAGAGCTCTTCTCCCCACTTTCCTGAGACATCCCCCACCCGCCTCCCCAGGATCCAGCCAGAGGTGGAGCCCCTGAGCTCCTCCACCCTGGGCTTGCACAGGGAGGCAGGTACTGAGCTGGTTGGTCAGTCTGTCTTTCTCTCTGTCTGTCTGTCTGTGTATGAAGGTGGGCTGGGGGGGAGGATTTCCTTCATCTGCACATTGTGTGGGCACCCTGGCTTCCAGCATGATCTTGAGCTAGTCACAAGTCTTCCAGAGAGAACTATTGGACACCCCTACATCCACCCAACTCCAGGTCAGCTAGCTTGGGGCTGCAAACTACATTTCCCAGGATTCCCTGTGTTTCCCAGGCTTATGTCTTGGATCCAGAACTACATTTCCCAATAGCACCAGGGGCCTGAACACCTCCCTGCCTGCCGGGCCCTGACCCCTCACACTCTCTGGCCTCCCACATTGACTGACTTCAACATCTTTCCCCAGAGACAGTGGTCCTCCCCACTTTCTGCCACCGCATGGTCCAACTGCCACCCTGTCATTGCACTAGACCCCAAGTTCTGTCCCTGGCCCTATTCCTATTTCCAGTCATCGTCCCCAGCCCTAATTATCTGTCCACCGCGACCTCTTCACTTCCACATTAGGGTCTTGTCTTCTCCCATAAGGACCCTTTCCCCACCTAACTCCTCCCCTCTCCTTCTCCCCTCCAGCCCATCCCCTGCATGGCTCCAGCAATGCCTTCCTAAGCCCCACTGGAAGTATCTCCCCCCCCCGTTTCACAGGTCTCTCTCCTTCCCCATCACCTCAGGACAGACCTCCTACCCTTCAGCCTGGTGTTTGATGTCCTTTGTTGGTTCAAGACCAGCAGAGGACTTCACATTTCTGTTTCAGGCCCCCCTCCTGCTCTCTGCTGTAAGGTAGTTCATTCATTTGTTCACTCATTCAACATTTATGAGTAGTGTCTCAGTGAGGATGTATTTGGCCGGCAAATAATAGAACTCTGGACTCTAGTGTAAAGAGGTGGGACAGGGTTTGCATTTGTTTGAGTCAGCAGTTTGGTGATGCCATTGAGGACCCAGTGCTTATCTCCCAGCTTTCTGGTGATCCTGATATATCCTCTTTGCACAACAGCTGCCTTACCTCATGGTCACCAAGTGGTTGCCACAGCTCCAGGCATGGCTCTAGAGGTCTTCATCCTCAGGATCCCCAAATGACCTCTCCTCATATCTCACTGGCCAGCACTCAGTCACTGGCCCACTCCTGGCTCCATTCCTGGCAAAAGAAATGAGCTCATCTTCATTATGTTAGCCAGTGGTCCTCAACTCTGTGTAAACATGAGGTGAAAAAATGAAGGGGGGGGAGACAACAAACACCTACACCTCACCTCACCTCACCTCGGATCCAATAATCAGACCCAATAATCAGAATCTCTAGGACTGGAATCCTTGTCTAGATACTTTTAGAATGCTTGCCAGGTGATTTTGAAGAACAGGAAGGGCTGGGAGGCATTGCTTTGAACTGAATGGGGTATTCCTGAAGGAGGTGAGGATAGGTGAGGCTTCTCTGAGTTTCATCATTGAGGAGTGGGTCCTTTTCAGATGGGAGGAGGAGGATGGAGATGACTGAAAGGGTCCCTTTCTGGGTGTCTGCTATGCACTCAGTGCCAGGTGCTATGCGAGGCAGAGCCAACACCCTAATGACCAAACAGACCCTATTTACCTGTGGAGAACAGGTAAGAGTCTGGAGAGTCTCTCTGAAGACCTCTTCTTTGGGTGACTGCACCCCACACCATTTGTAACCTAGACTGAAGCACCCACCTGAGAAATAGCACTTATGCATGGTTCCAGAAACATTGAGTGGAATTAGTTGACCAGCTGGCCGATTTTGTAGATCAACACTTGTTTGTTTCAGTTCATTCATTCATTTATTCATTCAGTTTAAGTTGCACTGTTGTGCAGTGAGGTCATTTGGTTTACAATACTCTATGATTTGGAGCTACACACCCACATCTCTTCAGATGTATGTTACCAACTTTTCTTCATTTCAATCCTGCTGTTCTCTGATTGCTGTTAATGGTATTTTGGAACCAATAATGTTTTAAGATGATCAGGCTGCAAATGTTGGTACTGACTGGCCCTCCTTGTCTGTGGTGCCAAATGAACAAAATGACCTAGCCTATTCTTGGGCAGACATGAGACACACATCTCACAAATAATTTATAACCTACGATTGCAATCAGTGTTCCTTAGTCTTGGGGGTGAAGAGAATTCTGGGAACTTCCTGTGGTTGTTCTAATTCACCAAAGAATTTAGCCTTTGGTGATCCCACTGTGTGAAATGGCTAGTTCCTTGCCACTTCTTGATTTTTCACTGCAGGCATCACCTCCTCGAGGAAGACTTCTCTGATTACCCCCAAAGTGGGCTTCCCTTCTGTCACATGACATTATTTCCTTTTACAGCAGAAGGGACGTGAAGCATGTTCAAGTGTGAAGTTATACTTCCAAAATGATATCTTTTGAAAATAAATGGAAACTCAATACCCAATATGCTATTTTGGGGGGTGACTGGAGAAAGGAGTTAGGAGACTGTTGTCTAGATGAGATTGGGGTGAGAGGTAGCAGGTTGGGGAGCTAGGGAACACAGACTTTGGGTCCAGATGTCAAGATTTTTGCCCTGCCTCTATCACATTGGGCTGTGTGATGCTGGGCAAGTCACTTAACCTCTCTGTGCTTCTGTTTCATCATTTACTAAACTACCCTATCGCAGAAGGTCATTGTGAAGATGCGATGGGAAGTACTTTTTAAAGTGGTTGGTCTTTTGTTTTGTTTTGTTTCTACAGGAACTATAAACACACGGTTATTATTACTGTTAAGTGGGCAGATTACTGGTGGGATGGAGGGGAGACCAAGATGGCTGGAGGGAAATCACTAGGGAGGTCAACAGGGGTGAGTGCACGCAGGGAAGAGGTTTGTCAAAGGGGATCTTGTTTTAAAATGCAGATTCAGCCAGGCATGGTGGTGTGTGCCTATAAACAACAGCCTATGGAGTCGTGGCTGGGACTGGGGATCGTGGTTTGAGTCCCGCCTGGGGCAACAAAGCGAGACCTAGTTCCCAAAAAATAGCTGGGCGTGGTGGCATGCGCCTGTAATCCCAGCTACCTGGGAAGCTGAGGCTGGGGATGGCTTGAGTCCGTGGTACCCCGGGCAACATGAGCCTGTGGTTCCATGGGCAAAAATAGCGAGACCAAGTCTCAAAAAAAAGAATGCAGATTCAGATCCGGTCCATCCAGGTGGACCCTGAAATGCTGTTTCAAACAAGCGCCCCAGATCACACATTACGGGGCAAATGTCTTCTGCAGTGAGGACTTGATCCTAAGGACAAGAGGAAGCTTCTGGGGGTCTGTAAACATGGGGTGCTCAGACAGAAAGATCACCCCAGTTGTTACGCAGAAGCACACAGGAGCTGGGGGCCAGGGGTCAGGGATGGGGGGTACACCTGTCTAAAGGGAACTGGCAACACCATGAAGCCAGGGACTGGGAGTGCTGTGCGTGGAGACAGCCGCTCTGGCTCCCAGGAGCCGGTTGTTGAAATTTGCAGGCTGGTTGTTAAAACTGTGGGTAGCATGAAATTGGCCACCACGGCAGAAGTACTGACACCAGGAAAACTGACAAATGTTGCAATGACAAATGTTGCAGTCTGCGAGAGAACCAGCCCTGCCTGAGCTTGTTGATGTGTAAAGTGGGGGGCTGTTACACTCGGAGGGTCTCAGTTCCAGGGTGCTAGCAAGGACTTTGTGGGAGACTGAGCTCTGGCGGGTGACTCTGGGAGGATGTGGGGAGGTGGGCCTTGCTGGGATGGAATGCTGGCTGGGAGTGGAGGCAAGCTCATGAGGGAGGAGGCGGGTGGCACTAACACTATGATTGGGGAAAAAAGACAGCATCAGCCCCGAGCAGAAGGGGGGTGCTTTGGGGCACCTGTTTGGTTGTGTTGAGACACAGCCTTGTGAGAGGTTTTATTTTAATCTTTGTCCACCATCGTAGAGTGGTCTTCATGGATCTTGGTAAAGTTGTTTAGGGCCATAGAGGGGCGCTGGACCCGCCCAGGAGTGTCTCCTGGGCTGTCAGGAACTCTCTGTCAGCCAAGAGATCACCCCCAAGTGCACTGACATTGGAGCAGTTTATCTCCCTGGTGCAAGGGGAGGCAGGAGGCTGGATCCAGTGGGAAATCTCACCCCCACCAGGTGATTCAGGAACCCAGGTTCCCTCCCTCTTGTTGCTCCATTTTCTCTTGCGTGGTTGAAGTCAGCCTATTGCTACACTCACATGGCAGGCCCAGGGAGGGGGCTACAAGTCTAAGGCAGGTACACTTCTTTTAAGAGAATGACTCCAAAGCTGGACTCCCACCTCCCTGACCCTACTGGTGAGAACTGGGCCACGTGATCACCACTAGCTACAAGGGAGGCTGGGACGATTTTCTGCAGGTGGTTGGCTGTGTGCCCAGCCACACAGCCAACTTTTCTAGGTTTGTAGAGGAAGGGGAAATCAATCAAGGGGGACAACTAACACCTGGCTGTGAGACCCCCCTGTTGTTGACAAAGATGAGATTTTCTAGAAGAGTTGTTAGAGCTGTTATCAGTCAGGTTCCAACGCAAGGCCGCTTCCGGGGGTGTTGGGAAAAGTACAAACTGGATTCAAACGCTGATGCTGGGGAGCTGAATGAGGCTGGTGGAGACCCAAGTAGAAAACTAAGTCCCTTCACCTCCTTCTACCTGCCTGCTGCCTCTAGCGCCCCCTTTAGGCAGAGCATATTAGATACCCATTTGGCAAAGTGGAAGGGGCAAAGGTGGAGCCCGAATCACCCATCAGGGAGCTGGGGGGCAAGGGCGGAGCTTGGCAAGGAGACACAGTAGTTTCACAACTGGCATAACTGGGGGTGGCACGGACAGCACATGCTGGTGCCCACTGGAGCAGATGTGTGCCTGGGGAGTGCCCAGGGCAGCTGACAATGGCTTCTTGTCCCCAGGAGCCCTCCTTGTGGACCTAGACACCCTGGAGGAGATGAAGGCTCAGAGCCTAGGCAAGCCGGCCAAATCCTCGTGAGTGGCCCCAGGTCCTCTGACTACTTAGCTCAACTTTCCCAGGGCGGTGCGGCCACAGCAGCAACCCCTGACCTCGGAGGGCCCGTCTGCTTCCTCTCTCCACAGGAAGCAGTACCTACGTCAGGTCATTGCAGAATACGAAGCGCTGGATCGCGAGCTCCCGTGCATCCGCAAGTTCCCCGCGCAGCCTACCACTCAGCCACTGTGCCTCTGTTTGGAGACCTTGGTGAGTGGCCCTGGGCCCCCGCTTCCGCAGAATCAGGGGTGGGGTGTAGGAAAGGGCACAGGCTCAGCAGCGGAGCCTGCACGTGGCTCTGCAGCCCAGTGGGCTTGGCACCAGGAGGGGTTCCTGAACACTGACCGCTGATTGGCCAGAAATTCAACCACCAAATCGATCCCTGGGACCCAAGAAGAGCCCTGGGGGCAGAAAAGGGTGATGGCTGAAAAGGCAAAACCAGGGAGACGGCCCTGTAAGAGACAGATCATGACCTCTGTACCGCCTACAAATACAACAACAGCTCCTGAGAGAAAGCCCACGCTGAGGGCAGATTCCGCAGACTGGTGCGGATCCCGTGCCAGCCCCTTAGCCAGCGTCTCTGAGGTCTCGGGCTGGAGTTACACGAGAGGTGCTGGTATGAGCTGGGTGCGCGCTGTATGCCAGCTTTGCCCAGCTCACCTGGGTGACTTTACCCCAACGCAGGGCTTCCTGGCCTTGTTTTAGAAAGCACCCCCACCCCAGGCCCTCCTCGGCGGCTTTGAACACAGGCACCCCCACATGCACACTCCATTCCATTTTAGCTCCTCCGCAGTTTGCCACGCTGTGACGTCTGGATGCCGCCTTGGACACGGTGACCTCGTGCCGAGGATGTCGGCAGCCACCCATGTGTGTTTCTGGAGCTTCACTAGATCGACAAAGAGCCCCAAACCTGCATTTTGACCTCTGAACACTCCTTAAATGACTATACAGGAGCATAAAAGGGAAAGCCTATGACTCAGATGCTTTCAAGAGTTTCCGAGGGGCTAAAAGCTTGCCATTCAATGCAGACTGAGAAAAAGTTTCCGGTTCAGTCAACTCTTCATTGATTTTTGGCAAATTGGTTGGGTGAAAACAGATCTTTTTTTTTTAGAATAACCGAGATGCTTTTCGACCCGAGATACCTATCCTCCCCGCATCAGGGTCCTGGGGTCAGTGACCCCTGACCGCCAAACGTCACCTGGGGCTCTGGCAGGCTCTGCAGGGGGCACTTGACACTCTCCCTCTGACTCCCCCAGCCCGAGGAGGATCTAACCCACCTGGAGGTGCTGGAGGCGCTGGAGGCCGAGCTACCCGGGGCCATGGAGAGCGGGCGGGTGAGCAACATCCGCTTCGAGAACGTGAACGTCATCTGCGGGACGGCGGGGCACCGCAACCGGTGAGCCCGCCTCGG
>PVHY01031633.1:0-12484 GCA_004024945.1 Uropsilus gracilis | reverse complement strand
TATCCCCCCTCCAGTCACTCCATCTCCCATTTTTCTGCAATTTGTTGGTTGGTTAAGTTCATGTTCAGTTGTTGGTTGTTTGGCCCGTTGTTCTCTTCCGATATCTGGTAGTAAATGTGTGTGTGTTTTTTTGTTTTTTTTTTTTTTTAACCCCGAGGCTTTCCCACTTCACTAACACTTGTTAACCATCCTGATCTTTTGTGCCCTTCACCTCCCCCGCCTTCTTCCCCCTCCTCCTCTCTCGCTCCATGGTTCAGTCCCATTGGTTGTTTTCATTTTTTCTTATTTGTTTGTTTTTCCCTATATCCATCATATAAGACCATCCTGTACTTCTCTTTTTCTTTTTGACCTATTTCTGCTAATATGAGTCTTTCTAGTTCCATCCACGTTGCTGCAAATGACATGTGTTTGTCCTCCTTGTTGGGTGCGTAGTATTCCATCGTGTATATGTACCACATTTTTTTTAGCAAATCATCTGTTTGGGGGCATTTGGTTTGTTTCCAATTCTTTGTAACTGTAAACAGGGCTGCAATGAACATGTATGTTTGTTTTTTTATTAATTAATTAATTAATTTTTACTCTTTAATCACAACCTCCGTAAATGATTATTGGGATAACCCCCCTCCCTCTGATACCCCCTCCTTCACTCAGACCCCTCCAATTTTGTTGTTTGTTAATCTGTGTTAAGTCCATTAATCTTTCTTTGCTGTGGCAGTGTCCTTTCATTGGGTGATGGGATGTTCTTGGGACAAGGCAAACCGTGCTGGTAGGTTTTCAGTCTTAACCTTGTGTTGGGCAGCCAGTCGATATTTATTTCTGTCTGCCCATGTTTTCTCACTGCAGGCTGTCTTCTCCACTCCCTTCTCTGTGTTCTTTTGCTGCCTCTTTATCTTATGGTTCTGGCATCTGGTTTAAGGGCCCTCACCCCCAGCCAGTGTCAGTGAAGAAGTTTCTCTGTGTATACAGGCATCTGTGAGTGGCTGCTGCAGATCATCTTCTCTGCCTCAGTTGGCAGCTTTGCTGGGGGAGGGGGAGGGTTGATGCCCTGACTCTGAGGTCTTCCTCTCCTGCGGAATGTGGAGGGGCACCTTGCTCTCTTAGATGGCATCTCAGAAATGAGATTTTGGCTCTTCCAGCACCAGTAAGAGTGTAGGATTGAATTAATGACATCTTTTCTCTGTAGTTTCATTTTTCCAGTCCCACATACACCGGTTCGCTTGCTATTCCATCTCTTGTGTCCTGCTCAGATGTGCGGGCTGGATGTTTTACATGGTCCCTCACCCATTCCATGATGGTGTTTATTATTTGTGCTCTTCTTCCTCCTGAAGACCAGCTGGAGTGAGAGTGAAATGGAAGGGGCATCGAACACCACCCCCAACCCCCCATCAGTACTTTCTGGAGTGGGGGCAGGGCCCAGATGATCCCCAGGCCCCTTGGTGTGGGGGCTGGGCCAAACCATGCTGCAACCCTCTTTGGTTGGCAGCTGGTTGTTTGGGGGGCCAGGCCAAAACCCTTTCTGGGACACCCCACCCAGGCTTCCAGGCACAGGGGTCCTACCTGGGGCTCCTTGCCACCTTTGCCCCCCTCTGGAAAAGGGGCCTCAATGGCCCAGGTCCACAGGCGTGCAAATAGCCATGTGGCTGCTTGCTGGAGAAGGTGCATATTTACTATGATGAAAAGTTTTCCCAAAGAGCTGAACTTTGAGCAGATCATGAAAGAATAGAGAGAAAACTGACAGTATTAACAGGAGAAAGGAGGACAGGAAAAGTTCAATTCTACGCTGACAGAACAAAATAAGGAAGAGGACATAAATAGAAAGTCAAAATTATTTTGTATTGAGATTCAGGAAAAATATTGGTTAACTAGAGTAAGAGAAATATGTCTTAGGCCGTGCTAAAGACTATCTAAATGCCAGGATAAAGAAAGCGTACTTTCTAAATTCAGCAAGCCCTGGATATTGAATATAAGATGAAATATTTGGAGTTCTGCCAAGATTTCTTAATCAACATTTATCTTCTCATTATTTCAATGTCTATTTAGTGTTTAGGTTCTAGAGCATAGAATAAAAAGGCAATAATCCCCTAGAAAGCGAGTATTCTATAGATTTGCATACTATCTGTAAGTAATTTTGATTGTTGGTAGCTGCGGTTTAAATATCAGCTAGAAATGGCACTAAGCAATGTTGGGTGGATGCTGAGCTGAGCAGGGAAGGTGGGTCCACGTTAGCACAGATCATGCCTATATCATAGACATAGCCCTCTTTTGGAAACCCCACTGAAGTAATTACTAGTCAAACTAGACCACTTTGTTTTAAATTACAGATGTTACCTCCTGTAATATTCAAGGCCTCTCGTGAAAGAAAGGTTCTGACAGGAGTCAGATCAAAGAAAGAACTGAAATAGAATGAAAAGCTGTTCAATGGAAATAAATGCAGCTTTCTTTCACCAAAAATGTTGGTTGTAATTTTTGTCAAGGGCACAAGTACCTCTTCTTTCCATAGAGTGGTATGAGCAAGGCCAACTTGAACCCAAACTGAAAAGTAGTCCAGGTATTTTCCAAACCCCAACTTTCCCATGTCATGATTTTGCTTGCACAGCATTTTCTATTGTCTCATCTTTCCTCCATGTCCTTCAGGTCTAATTTATCTTGAGAATCATGTCTTTCTAAATGTCTTGAAGCTGGAATTTCATGCGTCTTGCCTGTCATGAACATCTGCCATTGTGACTTGAGTAGCTTCTCACTATTCTCTCCCTGTCTAATCAAATGCATTCCCCTCCTGTAGTGTGATCTTTAAACATCTATCATCATCTCTTCCTCCACAACCCCCTTCAGTCCCTTCCATGGCTTCCCAAGTCCACTTTGCTCCCAGCACTCTCTTTGCCCAGCACTCTCTCCAGCTCCATTTCTCTCCATCCTGTCCCCTAACTCCAACTTCAGTCCACACTTAGGAGTCCTGCAAACATCTGCTTTCCTTGTCCTTTCCTGTGCTTTCCCTAATCTCTGTCACTACTCATGTCACATTCATTCTGAGCCAGTCCTTCTGATCATTTCCCTTCAAGCCCTCAGCTCCCATCAACCATGACCGCATTTCTCTGAGTCCAGTTCTGTTCCAAATGCTTATAGAATTAACGGTAAGTTCCCCCTAAAGATAGATATCATTAATAATAATATTTATTAATGAAGATATTTGATTTTTTTTTCAGAGTGAGATTTGTGTGCTTCCTCTCCCAGTCTTGTGCATTTCACACATTTAGGAGTTCTAGCGCCAGGTTATAAATTCGTGGAATACAGATTAACACCTCAAACTATTCTCAGAGAATTCTTTCTCTCTGAACTCTTTCAAAACTGATTTCGGATTCTACAGTTCCAGAGAAGACCGCAGAAATAAAGTACAGTATTTTGATAGATGAATGTATATTTACATTCCAAATAGAAACACTTCCCTTAAGCCAGATATTTATTTCTTCTTTTAAATGGCTACATTCAGGCTAAATGGAAGAAAGTGCTTGATTAACCAGCCAGTAATCTCAGCTGGTGGTAGTTAGCAAGAAATTTCTGCTGTGTCATCATAATCTGAAGTAGGGCAGCTATGTTATAAAGGCTTTTAGTGGCTGAGAATTTTTCCACCTCCCTTAAAGCTTCTGAAAGTCATCAAACAGGGCAACATCAAAACAATGAGTATTGCTCTTATACCTCAGCATCTTTTTGTTCTGCTTTCTGGAAGGAAGTCTCGGTTTTACTTTTATCTCAATTGAAAGTGGAGTAGAACTTTAATAAATCAAGAGTAACGTAAGGAATAATAATACTCCTTCTTTGAATCACAGAGCTCTCAGTTACTGGAGTCAGAATAACAAGTTCCAGAATAAGAGCCTCCTCTGGGACATGTGAGCTAGATCTAAAATGCAGTGTTTATAATATATTTTCTCAGGGACGGACCTAGCAAATTAGTCATGGTGCTCAAAATTGTTTAAGAATCTCCTTTCACGTATCTTAAGGTACAATCCTGTCATCAAGGGACTTTATCCTCTGCAAGGTATAGGGAAGTGAAGACATAATTCTGAGTCGTGAAATCTTGCACAGAGGAAATTTACAGGTTGAATGTGGTGAGCGGCAGAGTTTGGTATTAAAACCCCAGGAATTCCTTTGGTTTTGAAACCAGACAGCACTGTCTCTTCCCTCCAAGGAAATCAACTTTGGGAAAAGTCTAACAAGAAGGCTAGTGTGGCATCTCACTGTGGCTTTTAGAAGGGTTCTCTTAAGTGGCATTTACAAAAGAAGCATTCATTTAAAGGTTACATCCTCAAGTGAATAGATGTGCTAGAGAGACATTCAGTGATTCAATATGAAGTGGAAATTTTGGACTTTGGTCAAAAGGATTGGAGTGTGAGCTGATTAGAATACTCCCAGTTGATCAAAATCAAACTGTGTTATTTGTGATTTTCTCTGGTTTCCACAGAGGGAAATTCACACTAAAAATACTTTAGAGATTAAATTTCACAGTTGTTATTGTTTTAATGATGGGTCTGCTGTCTCTCTATTATGTCGTTTTGGAATTCACTTAATGGAATACAAAATGGTACATTAAAAATATTTTCACTAAGTGAATAATTTTAAACTTTAAGACCTAGCAAGTTTATTCTTTTTTTTAACTCTTATTTCCTAAATGACTTAAATATTCAAACAAAGATATTGAAAAGCACTTAACTTCAAAGTATTGATTTTTCAATATTGTTCTTATTTCCAGTACAATTTTAATACCAGGGTTGTTTTATCACCTCCCAGTAACTCCACGTGATTACATTAGTTCTTTATAATATTAGTGCTAAGAAAACTCTCTCTAAAAACTTGATGAAGTCATTCCAGAAATAATAACATCAGAGAGAAAAAAGGAAACAAAAACCCTAAAACTAATTGTATTACTTTTTTCACTTTTCTACATGACTCAAATGAATACTTTAAAGAATGAGGTAACACATAGCAGTAATTGGCAAGCTTAAAAATACATCAACTGTGATAAAAATAGCACTACTGTGATTATTATTAAGGTTTATTAATTTCTCTTTCACAATATTGGTTTAAATGTTAATTTTAATGTTGCATATTTAATATTCCAAATTTAGCTGAGTATTTCTGTGCATATATACACTAAGGTATGTAATTTAATAAGACTTTTCAAAATAAAGAGGAGCAAAAAGATTTTCTGATTTTGATATTCCCAAATCTAACATTTTGTTTAAAAATTTTTGTGTAATTTCATGACATTTTCAAGCTGGAGAAGCAGTGTAGAGATTTACTGAGCATTAGCACAAACTAAATAATAATGAGCTCATTTTCATAGTATGAAACTTTTTCTAATTCCAGCTGTTGAAAACTTGCACAGCTGGATACTGACTGTAATACAGAACTCTGACCTACTCGTAAGAAAAATGTCCAACTTATATTTGTAACAAAAGACTTTTTCTATGACTTTTAGGAAGCTTTTTTTCCACTGAAATTTGTGTGTGATTTAATATAAAAGTAAAACATGACTAAGCCTTCTTTTCATACATGTATACCCATTTATTTTAAGAAAATAAGATTAAAAAAAGTTCAACAACACAGTTTGTTTTGATTAGAAAATAAGACTTTCTAAGAGGAGAAAATATTTCAAAACCAACTCTTAGACATGACAAAGTAGAGTAAATCACCCCAGATATTCACAAGGCATGGAGGAGGGGGGACATGGGGTTGCCATTTAAAGAATCAGAGGCTAAGAGATGCTCAAGGAATTTGAGGCAGGAAAAATGATGGTGTGTTCACCTAGTAAAGAAAGGCCTTCATTTACAACCTGGATGGAACTAGAAAGACTCGTATTAGCAGAAATAAGTCAAAAAGAAAAAGAGAAGTACAGGATGGTCTCACTTATATGATGGATATAGGGAAAAACAAACAAACAAATAAAAAAGAATGAAAACAACCAATGGACTGAACCATGGAGCGAGAGAGGAGGAGGGGGAAGAAAGTGGGGGAGGTGAAGAGAACAAAAGATCAGTATGGTTAACAAATGTTAGTGAAGAAAAAGCCCCGGGATACACAGTAATGGACTAATGTAATATAAATATAAATATATATGCAAAAAAAAAACTTTATCAGATATCGGAAGAGACCAACGGGCCAAACAACGAACAACTGAACATCAACTTAACCAACAAACAAATCGCAGAAAGATCGGAGATGGAGTGATTGGAGGGAGGATACGGAGAGGGGGAGGAGGGATCAATTAATGCACAAATGTGACAAATCAATAAAATGAATTTTTCGAATTAAAAAAAAAGAAAGACCTTCATTTAGTAGTATAAGGAAATATTTAGAATTAAAATTGAGTTGATCACCAGCACACAGCTCTCATTCATTCATTCATTCATTCATTCATTCATTCATTCATTCGCTCATTCATTCATTCATTCATTCATTCATGCTTAAGTGTTTAAGTACCTATGGGTACAATTGAGACAGCTTTTCTTTTACCTTGTTCATTATAGCGTGGGTCCATTGTCAATGATAATATCTCACTCTTGAGGACCCTTAATTCCTCTTTCTTCTCATACTCTCCATCCAACACATCATTCAATCCTGCCAATAAGGCACCCAGCTGCACCTGAACTGGCATATTCATGAACAGGCATATTCATGCCTTTTATTCCTTCTGCCTAGATGCTTGTTTCTTCATAATTTCTTGCCTCAAATACCCATTCTCTCTCTTCCCTAGACTAAATCTTTGATTTAGCTGATACCCTTTTGTGATAGCTCCCTTCTTCTCTTTGTTCTCTCTTCAGATCCCAATCCAAAGCCATAAGGTTACCTATGTAAAGCGCAAATCTGACCAATCCTTTCCTCTGCTGTAAAATATCTTAATGGTTATCATTGGTGTTGATAAGAGGAATTATACTTTTAGGGCCCTAACAATCTTATATTAACTCTTCTTCTTTAATATATTTATAATTTTTATATTAACCAATATATTTACTATTTCTAGTAATTCTCATTTCTTTCTGTGTAGTAAATTTACTATATGTTACGTTACCATTTTCTGTTTCTTTTTATATTTTATTTATTTTTATTCTTTAAATAAAAGAACAACACAACCTCCTTAAATGGTTATTGCGATACTTCCCCCTCCATCTGGCACCCCTTCCATTCACTCAACCCCCTTTCTTTGTTGTTTGCTGTCTGTGTTAAGTCCAATAGTCTCTTTCCTGTGGCAGTGTCCTTCCACTGGGTGAGGGGCTGTGTTCTTGGGACCAGGCTCCCTGTGCTAGTAGGTTTTCAGTGTTAACCTTGCGTTGGGCAGCCAGTCTATATTTATTAGTGGTCCGTCCATGTTTTCTCACTGCAGGCTGTCTTCTCCATGCCCTTCTCTGTGTCGTTTTGCTGCCTCTTTATCTGATGGTTCTGGCATCTGGTTTAGAGGCCTCACCCCTGGCCACTGTCATTGAAGAAGTTTCTCTGTGGATACAGGCATCCGTGAGTGGCTGCTGCAGATCATCTCCTCTGCCTCAGTTTGCAGCTTTGCTTTGAGGCTGATGCCCCTACTCTTTGACCTTCCTCTCTTGTGGTGTGGGAAAGGGTACCTTGCTCTCCTAGAAGGGATCTCAGAAATGAGGTCTTGGCTCTTCTAGACCCAGTGAGTATGTAAGTGTGCATCTGTGACATCATGTCTCCATAGTTGTTTCTCCAGTCTCACATGCACTGGTTCTCTCGATATTCCATCTCCTGTGTCCAACTCAGACTTGTGGGGTGGATTTTTACGCGGTCCCTCACCCATTCGATGATGGGGTTTGTATTTTTTATGTTCTTCTTCCTCCTGAAGATTAACTGGAGCGAGAGTGAAATAGAAGGGGCATTCCCTCCCCACCCACCCCCCACCTGCACTCTAGTCCCTCCCTGCATGGGGATGGAGCCCAGATGGCCAGGCAGGTGCAGTCCCAAGCTCCCTTGGGTAAGGGCTTGGCTGAACTATGCCTCAGGCCATTTGGGCTACAGATGGCCGCCCCGTGCAATCACCCGCTGGTGGATGGAGCTAAAACCCCAGTTTGACCCATCCTTCCTCTGCTTCTCAAACTTCACTTTATAATCCAACCACCCCAACCCATCCATTCCTCCCCTTACCCACCAGATAGCTTACCTCTTTTCCTTGAGTCTTGCAGTACATTCACTCACCATGCTCTCATTCTCTCCTAGGGCAGTTCTACACCAAGAACTCATAGCAAGAAGATGAAACTGAATAGTATTCACGCAAGAAGAAAAGCAACATCGGGCAAGTCAAGAAGGAAGGAGCAAGCTGGAACAGGGCAACACTTGACAAGGCAGAGAACTTAGAGGGAGCTCTTGAGGGCAATGCACCATTAGATGTGGAAATAAGAATAGCACAGTGTCATAATGTCAGCCAGAGACATGGCACAAGTGTTTGAATGACTCAGGGTTCTGCAGAGTAGTAAGAGAATGCCATAAAATGCTGTCAATAAAGTCCTTAGCATAGTGCTGGGCAGATAGGATTTCCTCAATTTGCAGGAATAAAACTTTATAGCAAGAAAAGCCTTATTTAAGAAAGTCTTATTTTAAGTTTATCATAGAAGTAACAAGGAAAGGAGAGTTCTTCAACTCATGTGGGTGGGAAATATCCTTCCTGGGGCAAACAACTCCAAACTGAAACCCAGGGTATGTTCTGGATTTTAGAGCAATTAATTCTGATGTCAACTTTTTTCACATCTATCTGGTTCTAGATTTAATTAAACTATAATTTTTAGGGATCACCTGAAATGTTTTCTTTTTTTTTCTGGGATGATTTTTTTAATGGCAAATATATCATATGAATGATACTGAATACAATTTATAATTTGCTTAAAAATATACGCATGATCCAGTGAATAAGAGGACTATACCATGTACTTTTTCACTGCAGGCTAATTCGAATCAGTCCACCTTTACATTTTGTGAAAGAAAAGATATATTTTACTCCAAACTATTACATTGTAAATGTCTTTAAGATTTAAATGTAAGGGGTGGTAATAACCCTCCGGCAATAAAACTTTAAGTATAAGGAGCTCAAGTCATGGCAAATGGTACATCTTCATGGATCGAAGAACATTTTCTGTGAACCCGGTGGTACACATGAAGCCTAATACAAGGACTGGCAACGTGTTGGGAATGTCCACATGGCATCACAGTTTCACAGCAGCCTCGGCTTCAGAGACTTGTAAATCCCTGGTATGTGACATTTATTTTTTTAAAGAAGCTGACTTTACAGTTCTCTTGAGTGCTATGATTTCTGCATTACAAAGACTGACCTACCAACTAAAATTAGAATCTTTTAAAATATTTAGCAGAAGCAGGCAAGTGGCTCTTGAGAGCTGCAAAAGTAGAACTTGCCCTGTTTAAAAGACTAACTTTGGAATTCAGCATGATTTTCAGTGAAACAATAAAAGATGGTAACAGATGCACGGGGACAGTCTTAGTATCAGAAAAATGTTTTCCTTAAGGGCAAAGGAATTATAAAAAGACAAGCCAGGTGATATTACTTGGCACTTCCACTTGCTGACTCTTAGATGTAGAGTAACTTTCATTTAATAGTTTATGACGTGTCCTCTCTGTGTGATCTGTTGGTCATTCACACAGCATCCTTCTCATGTTAACGCTAACTTTAAAGACACTGACTAGACCCAATAAACAAGGAGTACTGCATCAAACTAAACAGCTCTATACAGCAAAAGAAACCATCATCAAACCAAAAGAGGCAACCTATAAATTAGGAGACTACATTTTCCCCTCCTACATCTGGCCGGGGAAGATTTCCAAAATAGATAAAACCAACTAAACAACAAAAAATTTAAAGATCCACTCCAAAAAAAAAAGGGCACATTATTTAAATAGATACCTCCAAAGAAGACATTCAGATGACCTTCAGACATGTGTGAAAATGTTCAGTATCCTTACAGGGGAATTACAAATCAAAACCATAACAAGATATTATCTCACCCCTGTGAGAATGACCTAATCAAAAAGAATGGAAACAACAAATGTTGGCAAACATGTGAGAAAAAGGATGATCTGTTAGGAATCCCACATGACAAAGGAGAAGAATGAGATGGAAGAGATTGATAGCAATCTGTGGGGCCAATCCACAAACCAGGGACCAGGAGAGCAAGTCCAAGATCCACCTTTAATGAAGTTAAGAAGACTCTTATATATATACCTTGGCAAAGAAATGATCACAATGAGCTAATGAAGAAGGAGAAACCAAGCGTACATGACATATAGCAGCAGTACGGGTGATAACAGGAGAATTTTCCTGTGGGGAGAACTGCTATTACCCTTCAGTCATTATGTCTCCTGGGACAATCCAAAGAGGTTAAGAAACTGTGTCATGGGTGAGAGATGTGCTGGTGATCACCTCTCATGTTTCAGAGAGGATGAGAAAGACAAAGGTATTCCTTTTATCTAAGGCATATCTCTCAACCTGAATCCACGCCCTACAATTATCCTCTCTCTCTGTCCATTGGTGTGTATGTAATTTGGCACAATCTCCATGGAAAATTCTGTGAGAAAAATAACAACGGAAATGCTACATGACCCAACAGATATTGACCCAGAGACATAGAATGAATCTAAATATCCAGTGACAGACAACTGGATAAAGAAAGAGTGGACATTACACTCAACAGAATACTATTCAACTAGCTAAAAAATGAAATAGTGATTGTTGGAGTAGAATGGATAGTTAAGAGGGGACAGACAATATCGGTAAAATAAGTCAGAAAATGAAAGATAGGCACCGGATGGTTTCACTTATTTGTGGAATATCAGTAACCAAAGATTGCATACCGACAAAGCCCAAACTACATAATTTTGACACTTTATGGAAGAGTGTGATGCTGTAAAGCAATTCAACTTATACCAGAGGGAATGGGGGGAGTGTGGAGGGGAAGGAGAGTGAAGAGGAAAAGCCATTGACACAGGAGTTTTGGGGAGGGTGAATGAAGTTTGTGTACATATGGAAGTGTGAAAATGAACCCCCAAAGTCATATCAAGATATAAATGACAAATTCATAATGAAATTTTTATAAAAACTAGTTGCAGCAGAAAAGGGCAACAGTAGTGCATTAAACCAGTTTCCTTCTAAGTAGAGGGTCCAGTGAAAAGGAATAATTGATACACCTAGGAAGTAAGAGGCAAACAGCAATTAAAAAAAAAAAAAGTCCAGCTTCACAGTTCCACACATTATCTGCAAAGTGCATTGAGGGATTTAATTAAGCTACGCAGCAGTCCTTAACAAATACCACTTCCCAAATTCTTTAAACTTCATTCCAATTTCTTCCAACCAACCAGTAGTGATTTTTTAATTAGAAGGATTAATTAAATCATATTTGGGAAAAAGTGCAGTTTTGCTATTTATTACTTCTGTGCAAGAGTCGGACTGCCATAAATATTTTGCATTCATCAAGCGCTGTTCTAGATGTTGGCCATACAACGGTAAATGTAAATACCTTTGCATACGGATCATACATTCTAATGGGTGTTTCACACTTCAGCAAAGAGCACTTTGGTACATTTTTGTTTTTAAAGAAGCTGCAACTGAAGAGTTTTTTTTTTTTTTTTTTAATAATCATGCTTTTAGTTTTGATGAGCTTGATTTGGGTTGGGTAAAAATAAAAACGATTTTTGGAAAAAAAGTTAATGATTTAAGACAATTCAACTTAGTGAATATCCTTTCATTAATTTGTGTTATTTAATGAGTTTAATTATAGGAAAAAGCAGATAATTGTTGATCAGGAAATGCATGAGGATTAGGGGAGTTCATTATCATCTCCATTTAAACATGCTAATAGCTTCCTTTTCATTATCATTCTTTGCTAATTTTCTCCCTATGATTTATGTCCAAGTCTTGACTAAGTTTCCTAGGTTTTGCATCAAGTCCTTCATCCATAGTCATTATATGCAAAGAAACAGGAATCAGACAATAAAGGAATGATGTGCAATACCTCCTTCTAACACAGTTCAAATTTTTCTTTTCTCTCTTTTCCATTATATCTTACTTTTCACAGAGTTTCTTTTGGTGTTTGATTTGGGAGTCAATATGCACAACTTTATAATTAAGATGCTCATTATGTACATAACTTAATTCTCATGGAACCCAATGGCTTTTTACTGCAGAGAGAGGTTTATGAGGGTTGAGTGAGATTTCTTTTCCCACCACATATTCTCTGCAGTCTTTTTGATTTCAGTCAACAAAAAAGCCCTGATTCTGTCAACTGAATAATTTTAATTTTGATGTTCATTCTGCATTTAAAATTCACTCTCTTAGAAGTATTGTATCTTTTTTCTCTCATTAAATGTTATTGCTAAAAGGAAGAATGAACTTTACATGAATATCAAGAAGTGTAAATGCTGTACTTTGATCCTTGACTCTTTGGAATGGCTTGGAGTCTTGAAGTCTGCAAAATCAAAG
>PVHY01031632.1:0-12491 GCA_004024945.1 Uropsilus gracilis | reverse complement strand
TTTGCACACCCTTTATATACCCTGATTTCCCCCCTTCCAGGAAATCTGTTACACTTCTTTCTTCCCCCTGCATCCCCCTGAAGGGAAATTCCAGCTTAGGTCATTCTCCCATTTTAACATTACCTGTCCTTGAAACCTGCAATCCCAAACAGGAAACAGTGGGGGGGGGGGCACACCCTATCAGTTTGACTTCAGTGAAGTCTACTTTTTAATGTCCTGGGTGGGCTTTTCTGTACCTCACTTTGGGGGCTTTAGAATGTGTCCCTTGGTTTACCTGTGCACAAGCCACATGCAGGCTGACAGTGTCCTTTTAAAACCTTGTAGTTTTCAGGTGGTGGTTTTTGGATCTGATGGATTAGCGTCCTCTCAGTGCCTCTGGCTGTAGGATTCTCTGGTCCTGTTGTCTGTCTACCTCAGTGTCTAGGCCAGCAATTGGGAGTCCTTGCACAGAGTAGTGGGGACAGAAGAGGCAGGTCTATTTCTGGTAAGAGCAGGGCTGGCAAAATTTTCAAAGGCCCCCTGGTCTTATGAGCAGTAGGATGGTTTTTAGTAGGGCCAGGATTATTTTGCATTTTTAATGTCCTACCCCTCTGATGTTAAGAGTCCCTATTCTTATAGAGCATTTTATGAACATGTAAAGGCATACTTTCTCTTAATGCAAATATTAGCAGTTTTATTTTTTCTATTATCTGAGACCAGTGGGCCAATGGTATGAGTTTAGACCTCTGTGCGAACATACCATGACCTAAGGTTTGTTTATTCCAAGGTAACCACAACAGTCCCTGCATATCTGACTTCTGCAGAGGGGCTGGATGGCCCAGGAAATGAGTGATGTGGGCATTGGAGAGTCACCTGTCCACAGTGATCCTGAGGAGAGTCTCAATCACATAGGGAATTACGATGCACAGGTCTCGCTCCAGCATTCTGCAATCACCCAGAGACAAGCTGACCATCCATATGCAGCATAGTCCAATTTTTTTGAGAGGTAAGTATTTTCTTGGTTATGTCTCTGGTTTCATCCACATAGAGGTGGGGTGGCTTACTGGCATCAGGGATCTTAGAGCTCCCTTAAGAGTTTTAAAGATCTACAAGATCTACTCTTTGGCTTAAGAATCCTCTAGGGGGGGTCCTGGTTCCTGTGCTGGAGTACAAAGGCTTAGCAGGACTAGTCTCTGGGGCAGATGTTGGGTCCTAAGTCTCATTTGCCACCAAGTTTAAACAGCCCTAGGTTTGCACTGAACTCTTTTGGCCACATCTGACCTTTATTTGTGGTTCCAAAATTCTAGTCGCTTTTAAAGACTCTTTTTTTTCTCTGCATAACTCACTTAACTTTTCTACTCCAAGTCACAGGTCTTCTTTTTCTTTTTCTTTTTCTTTTTATTTTGCAGTTTTTTGTTTTTTGACTCACATACACAGTCCTTCCTGCAACATCTTCAATACTTTTTGTAACTTTACAATAGCACACTGGTCCCTTTCATTTTTCAGTAAACTTGGCCGTATTTTTATGTAAATACCTTTGGGGCCATCTGGACCAGCTCAGATGAAAGTTTTTCCTTAAATCCTTCTAGTTTTTATAACTTTTTAAAAAATTTTTGGAGAGAATTGTAGAAAGATCTAGAGTCTCCTACCTTTATCCAGTTAGGATCTGAAGAGGGGTAAGACAAGGAAAACGTGTTTCACATGAACAAGGTTTGTTAACAAGGAAATTCAACAGGGAAAACAAAATTCTCAAAGCCACAAGTGGCAATTATGTTACCCCAGTTACCATTTTAGTCTTAAAAGTCCCAAAGAGGCAAGTCCATGATAGCACCCTTTTGCCCCTCCAAACCTGAGAGGCAGGCACTCTGCAAAATCCAGTCTTTCTCCAGCATCTATTCTTTGCCGCCCCCCTCTCTCCAGTGTTCTGAGATGTTCTGCTTTTCCAGGGCTTTTTAAAAAATTTTTTTCAGTTGATGATGCACAAATCAGCTTTTCAAATTCCTGGCCATCTCCAGGTACCAGTTTACTATGCCACCTTATTGTGGTGTCAAACTTTCCACACTGGCTACTTTTCTGCCAGCCACTATGGCTCTTTGCCACCACCAGTTTATTCTTTCAGGGGGCTTCTGCCCAGCCTGGTCACTTGGGCTATTCTTTACCCACCTGCCATTTTCATGTCTTTCCTCCCCAAGTCTCTCCCTCTTAGCTCTGCTCTTTTTCATTTTTTATTTTTTCATTTATTTTTAATTTTATTTTGTTCTTTAGGTTACAACTTCTGTGTTATTATTTTTCCCCCTCCCTCTTCCCTCTGGTACCCCTTCCATTCTCTCAAACCCCACTCTTTGTTGTTTATTAGCTGTGCTGAGTCCATTAGTCTCTTTCCTGTATTAGTGTCTTTTCTCTGGGTGAGGGACTGCATTGTTGGGTCCAGGCGGACCTTGCTGTTAGATTTTCAGTCTTAGGTTTGCGTTGGGTGGCCAAGTTCTATTCATTTGTGACCTGTCCATGTTTTCTTGCTGCAGGCCGTCCTCTCCAAACCAATCCCATCTCCATTACTTTGTTGCTTATCCTTATGGCTCTGGTGTCGGACTTAGGGGGTCTTGCCCCCAGCCAGTGCTGGTCGAGAAGTTTCTCTGTGAGTTCATACTTCTGCGAGTGTCCTTTATAGGACATCTCCTCTGCTTCAGTTTGCAGTTTTGATGTGGGGCCCATTACCCCCTCCTTGGTCATCCTCTCTCCCGCAATGGGGGGAGGGCGTGTTGCTCTCCTTGAACATATCTCCAAAATGGAGTCTCAGGTCTTGGTCCGTGGGGGCAGGGGTGGGGGGAGTGTGCATGGTGACATTGTGTCTCTCGGTTGTTTTCTGGTCTTACATGCACTGGTTCATTTGGTCATCCCTCTGCTTTGTCCAGCTCTGGCCTATGGGCTGGACTCTTGCCTGGTCCCTCACCCGTTCCGTGTTGAGGTTGGCAACACACTTATTCTGGTTCCAATGAGGTTTAGCTGGAGTAAGAAGTAAGAGGGAAATGGAAGGGACACCCCCCCCTCACCCCACCGCACACCGTACTCTGCTTCTCAGCAGGCCTTGGGAGTGCGGTGCCCGCACGCCAGCCACCCGGGCAGGTCCGGAAACGGCCACCAGCCACTCCCCCTCCCCACCGCACCCGGGAGAGGCGAAGGCCCAGCGGCGCTGGCAGGGTGGCAGCCGATGTCTGAGCCGCCACCAGCGTGGGCCAAGAATGACCCACGCATCCAGCAAACGCGTGCAACCCGCCTCACCCACCCTCCAGAGGCAGACGAAGTCAGCTCACTTGAGGGCTTGGCCCCCTTGTTAACGTGGGTCGCGTTGGCGCGGGGCGAGCTGGGCTCTCACCCCCTCATTTTTTAAAAAAAGCTAAAAGCTCCAATTTTTTCTACATACCCTCTAGGTGATCCTTTTTTTTTTTTTTTCCACTTAAGGTTTGCAACAAGTAAAAGTACCCTTCCTGTCTAGGCCAGTACCCTTATTTTGTTTAAGCCGTTTTTTAAGTCTGTTTTCCAGACACAGCTAATGGTATCAATACTTAAACTTTATGAACAAATACACTGCCCATATTGGGGTCACTGCTTTAATCCTAGCATGGGTGTGCTTCCTGGCCTGACAGGGCAATAAAGTAGTTTTTTTTCTTTTTTTGTTTTCTATCATAGAAGCACTTTTTACATCCAGGACAAGTCATCTCGTTGGGTATTACCCTACTGGGGTTGGGCAGTACTTCCAGTAAAATGAGTATTTTGTTATATTACGATGGGAATATCATTTTAACCCTCTTTTTATTGTAATTGTTTTGTCTCATCACCCACCCTCCCTGAATAAAGGGAAGCAGGTTTCTCGCTTGGCAGAGCTGGAACTGCAGGCTACATCTCTGTCTACCTGGCAGCATCTGCCTTTTTTAAACCCATTTTTTTAAAAAAAATCACTAGTTTGTTTCTTTTCGAACCAAAGCTTAAGGTGCAGTGCCATAAAAGTTACTAAGTCCTAGGGCACACAGGTTAGCACTCTAGGCTCTGGGAGACAGGGGAGACAGGTTAGAAAGGCTAACCAAACATTTTTTCTGAAGATATGGGCATTAACATTAGGAAGGCTAGCGCAGTGACAGTAAATTTTAAGTGACTAACAAGATCCGAAACCCAAGGCAGTTAAAAGTAGAGAAACTCTGAGATAAGAGCTGTGAATCTAAACATAGCTGCATGTGAGAGCCAGGAGGGAAAACCAATTACAACGAGGTTTTAGACAGAAAAAGTTTGAATGTCTCTAAACACAATTTCAAGTGACTACTTTACCCTCCTTGGCATAGTGCCTGCTTTTTGTTGTTGTTGTTGTTTACTTACTTAGAGTCTGCAAACTTTTTTTTTTGAACTTTTACAATATAAAATTAGTTGCAAAACAATGAGATAGGTTAGAGTGCCATTAAGAGGCCAATTTTTTCTCAGACCCAGTACATATATAAGCCAAATAATATCACAGTACTGTATCAATTTGTTTATGGGGTCGTAAACAACTTAAACCAGTTTGCAAGAATACATCCCGAGAGTCTGATATCAGGAATTGGGGCTATATTACCACCCATTTTAATCAGAGCCCTAAAACAAACCAAACAAGACCGAAGCAAGACATCTTAAACTAGCGGCCACACTTGCCAAACCTGAAAGCCAAAGCTAAAGCAAACAGCAAGGATCCCTAAACCAGAGGCCAAAATACCGAAAACTTAGGGACCAGAAGAGTAATGACTAAATTTGATGGTTGAGAGCAACAGGAGGTGCTGTAATCAGGAATGGATGAGTCCCCAGGTGAAATCACCTGGCAGCACTACTAGGGAGTCATCCTGATTAGAGCCCAGAGCCTCTGCCCTGACTCACCAAAGGCCAATTAAGAGACAGGAATTGAATCTATAAGGCCTGCTTTTATCATACAGCTGGCAACCTGGTAGGTATGGTGTTTACACTCAACCGCCTTAACCTTATTTTTCCTGCTGACTTTCTCCTGGAAGAACTCAAAATGACCAGAAATACAGTTAAATGGAGCACCTGGGACTGATATTTTCTGTCCCGTGCTGCTGTTATTAAAAATCAAACACAAAAGAAAAAAAGAAAAAAACCAACACAGGACAGATAAAACAAATAAGACAGCCAAAACAGAAACAGAAGCAAGGAACAACTTAAATTTTGTCTTTTGTATTGGGACACCCCAATACATACAAGGGCTGCCACAGACGTCTCTGCACACCCTGCCTTTTGGGAATTATGGCTGTGTCCAGCGTTCCCAGAAGGGCTTATCAAAAAGGATCTTTTAACAAAATTTAAAACATTAAATATACGAGCACCTGTGCTGGGTTATTTATCAGACGGGAGCTACCTATCATTTGTTTTCCTTTCCCATCAAATACAAAGGATAACAATGCACAGAGAACAGTCAAGACTCAGACGTCTAACACACGCCGGCTGATGATTGACACGAGGCTGTAACAGAAAGTCTAAAGTACCTGTACCGGGCCTGGATTCTTCATCAGACCAGTCTCTGGATTCTGCATCAGAGACTCTTCCTCCAAGAAAACCATGTGGTATCTCTGAGGGTTCAGGATGTCTCCCGTATACTTTATAAGGAGGCGCTGCAGAGCTCTCCCGTATAGTGATGGCCGTTTATGTCCCACACTCCTGGAGTCATGTTTGTCTGTAGGAATCGGAGGGTCCCAGACGAGACCCCAAATGTTAGAGTTCAGGATTCTCTGAATGCCACAGACACCACGAGACAGCAATGCAAAAGCAAAGAAACCTTTATTGCCAGTTCGAGCTAGGGTCCAACTCTAACAGCCACCATCACAGTGGTAGACTTTCAAGAGAAGGACCCCAACTCCTTAATGGTCAGAGTTTATATACAGTTCTTGACAGGTCTGGGGAATTTCCACTGTGGTATATTCACAGGGCAGTCACAGGAGCCTGGTTATCTTCTTTCATCTGCCTGGATTTGATCAAGATCTATTCTCTGGATTTTCCTAAGACTTATACCCGTTAAACTTTAACTGGGTTATGACAACATTGTGATTTACTTGCAATGTTTAACATTTCTTTTTGCTTTCAACTCTTAACCTTTTAACTCTTAACAATAGCTCAGCTCCAACCCTCCTCCCCTGATGTTCTCTCTGAAGCAGCAGGTCTCACAGAGGGAAGCAGGCACATCCTGCAGCACCTGCCTGCGAATCCCAGAAAGAGGACTACTTTGATGAAGGAGGAACCTAGGGGACCAGAGAAAGGCCACCAGGTTTGGTCTCCAGGTTCCAGGAGGCTCTACTGCCCCCCTTGTGTCCAATGCAGGGAGGACACTAGGGAGGGAAAGGATGATGCAAACAAGGATTCTTGGAAATGGGGACAGAAGGGCAGGAACCAGACACCAAAGATCAGATGTTGCAGGTCTCCTGAGTGACTCCCTTCCAGCCCGGTGAAGAAGGGGCTGTGTCTGTGAGGATGGCAGCTAAAGGGAAGAAGTAGGGGTGGTCTGAGGAGCAGGAAACTTTATCCCCTGCTGAGACAGGAGCTAAAAGGAAGGGAGGAGTCTGTCAGGGAAGGGGTCTTGGAAGACACTCCAAACCTCTCTCCCTCCACAGGAGCTCTTGCTCCAAACCCCATAAGCAGCTGCATTGGGAGACCCTGGTGTGATGGGTCCTCCCATCTGTGGAATGTCATTCACAGACCAGATGGGCTTGTGCTATTGAGGTGGAGCAAATTCCATCTTGCTTTAATTGCCTCTGGCAAACTGAAGACAAAATCTAGCATTGAGATCCTCTGAAGGTGTGATGGAGACACTGCCCCTCCAAAGATGTTTATCTGTTAACAGAGATAGTGAGCTCTGTTGCCTGTGAGTTACCCCCCCCCAATTACCTCTCAGGAATTAATATGTTAACCAATTTTATTACCCCCTCACCATTTGCCTTCCTTTGAAATGTATCCTGAATTGTACCTGCCTGAGCCACTTTTTCACTTTGTCAGAAATCTTTATAAGGACTTGTGGAGTGATTAAGATTTGCTGGATGGTGCATACTTTATTCAGCCCCAGCCTCTATGATTGTTTCTACTTCTCTCGTCTATCCTCTCTTGTACCCTACGTTCAGCTCTCAACACCCATCTCCCAGATCACACAGCAGCCATGACACAGATGGGGATGAAGAGAGAAGGGACAGATGAACTAACACATACAAGTATAGAGGCAAAGGGGAGGCTGGGATCCATGCCCAGAACAGAGCCGCTGCATCTTCAGACCCACAGCCACCAGGTAAGACACTCTGTAGGGCCACAGAGCCCCTGTTCCTTCTCTCCACCCCTTCGGGCTACTGAGCCTCCTGGCAGTTGGGGTTCTGCTGGTCTGGCAGGATGGATGCTTCCAGAAGTTAAATCAGTCCTGAGATGTAGGTTCTGTATATGTCCACCAAAAAAAATATTCCCAGGGACACCCCATCTACCTCTGCTTTCATTACCCTTGAGACCACAGAGGAATGTTCTCCACTGTCTCTAACTCACAATCAAGAGATTGGGAGGAAGTGAAGGCTAACCACTTTATTGAGGTATGATTGACACAGAGTGTTATGCTTGTAACATATATTGCAGCCTCCCCGTTTACAGGTCTGTACATATTCATGAAAACATCTCCATAATCTACACCACAAGCACACCCTTAACCTCTAAAAGTTTCCTCTACTCTTTACTGTGTGTACATGAGATGAGATTCTTAAAATTTAGGTAAATGTGTAAGTATGAAATAAAGAATCACAATTTTATGCCCTGGGCTGTCCACAGACATGTTTTCTTAATGAACTTTCTTAAAAAGCAGGAAAAGCAGCAAATGCGAAGAAGACACAGACAAGGTGTCAGGACCAGACTCAGGGCTCTGTGTCCACATTGTTCTGAAAACCAGGGTGTGCTGCCTGGTGACCTCGCCTCACTGGGTGGACCAGCATCAGGACCCCCAACCCCTCTTTCCCAAATGTCCCCAGTGAGCTCCCAGGCTCTTCCCCAGGGCTCTGGCTTCACAATAAAGGTTCCCTCTGTCCCTCTCTCCTTCCCACTCCCTAGTCTCATCATGGTTCCTACCTCTTTGCCCACCAGGGACCAGTTCCTGTGGAGTAGAAGTAGCCCCACTCTCCCTGTCAGTGATTTCTGCTCTGTTCCCTCTCAAGCTACTCATCAGATGTCACACAGGAGGCCCAAGCTGAACCAGAACCTTTCAGTTCACATACACAGGTGCAGGTAGTCTCCTGAATCGTTCACCACTTCCCACTATATCCCTTCCTCCTCTGAGGTGACTGCTCCCTTGACTAATGTGTAGGGTACAGAGGAGAGGCCCCAATACTGAGACAGACTTTCTCCCCCAAAGAGATCTGACTCCTGGTCCTGGACCCTCCCTTACCCTGCCCTCTGCAGGGTGAGGCCCTCCTGCTCTGGAGCTGCTCTCAGCAGGAGATACACCCCTCCCCTGGAGTAGCTTTCTCAGGTTCAGCTGTTAGAGGCAGGATTCCCAGTTATTCCCATACTTGGAATTCATGTCTCTGGGGCACCTGAGAGGATGATGTCAGGTGGGACATGAATCATCTCCCTGACCAACACAGAATGATGACAGTTTCCCTCCAGGTGCATGGGAAAGCCCTTGTGACTGTCAGAGGTGGAAATGGAGGAAGGAGAAGAGAGAAACAGGGAAAACAGAAGATTGGGCACAGTGGAGTGAGATATCAAGCAGGAACAGCCCCAGGAGTGAGAGAACCATGACTGCTCTACTTGCTGTCACAGTGATAACATGATCCCCACAGAGTTGTGAGAGGATGGGGGTCCCCAGGAAAGGAATCAGAAGCTATATTGGGAGGAAACCTCCTGAGGACACCTTCTGACTATTCTGAATCCCCTTGATCTGTTTATGTGGGGCTCCTCTTCCTCTGGATGAAGAACTCACCCTCCCTCAGGTAACTCTTCATCAAGACCAGAAAGAGGAAATGAGGCTGGAGAACAGTTCACAGAGGATGAGGGGACAGGTCCCAGCCCAGGACTCCTGGGGACATGGACTCGGGGGGTTCAGCTATGGGGATGAACAAGTTCCTGAGATGAAAAGGACCTGTGATGTCAGAGGAGCAGCTTTCAGCTTAGACCCAGGGTATGGGGTCTTGGTGTCTTCTCCTCTCCAGGCTTCTCAGTTCTGGGGGTGGGGGGACACTGAGATTTCACTGTTTCCTCTTATAATATCACTAAGCAGGGAATTTTAATATGTTGATCTTAAATTTAAATAATATAAAGGTTTTCCTATAATAATTGATAAAGCTTCCTTATAAAAATCTGTTTTGAAGTGAGAAAAAAATGTGCAAATTTTATGAAGTTACAAATATGATTATCAAGCGAATTTTCAATAAACTAATTGGTGATTGAACTGAGATCTTTGTGGGCTTCTGTAAAGGACTCTGAAAAATAGTATCTTTACTATGTTGCAAGAAAGGGAGCTTGAAATAAATATGCTAAGATCAAAAACAAAATATATTAATTTACTGCATTTGCATGACCACACAACACAACTGTATATGCTTTTACCTATAAAGAAGCTTCTTTCTACAAGTGAAGAGGTTTACAATCTCCCAAAACTAAGACAGACTTATCTAACATACTGTTTCCACTGAATTCCCCAAGTCAGCACACAAAGTTTTTTATAACTAACAAATTTTCTTGAGATTTGGATATGTAGTTATATTTCTTCAGTCCCACATTAAGAAGAATGTAAAATGGACTATTAGACTGCACTGAAAGTCCATCATCTGCCATTTCCCTTAAAACTTTACAAGAGCCACTGTTTCACTCAGATAATTCAGACCCCTCAAAATAGAACTCCAGACCCTCCTTCAAGCTCTGGTCTGTTCTGGAAAAAAAAACTCAAGTCATATAATGTGAACTTTAACTAATTTAGAATGCCTGAGAACTCATCCCTCTTCTTTCATTCATGTCCAAACAGCATGAAAATATCAAGAAACATATTTACCACCAAATGAAAAATAATTTTCTGTGGTTAAAGTCATCCCACCCAAACCAGTCCAAAGACAGTCAATTCCATTCTCTGTGGCCTCAGCACAGGCCTGATCTGACTTTCCTCACAGCCACAGCCCAGGAATCTGTATCTGGATCAGGAGGACAAGACTCCAACATCCAGGACTCACTCAGAGGTGTGTCCATAGGAACCTGCAGCTCCAGGAAGAGCCCTGGGAACATCTGGGCAGTAAGGAGCCTTAGGAGGACATGGTCTCAGGAGTGCATGGGAGGAGGGGGTCTTCAGGCCCTGGGAGAGCCCCATCTACACTAAAGCCTGAGTAGAACCCTTCCCCTGAGGGACTCACAGGTTCCTCCATTGAAGGAGGATGCTTAATGGATCCAGAGGACTTTTGAGGCCCAGTTTCCAAGGAGCAGAGAGTCATGTGCATGTCTCCTAAATAACAGGCAAAAAATGGAAGAAGAGTTCCAGAGAAGGAATTGTGAATAAAAGAGAAGATGTGAGAACCATCGGTCATGTTATAGAAGGAGATGTCCCCTTGATTATAGTCCAGGAAAACCCCCACTCTGTGGGGAACCTTTCCAAGCAGAGTAGGAGGCCTAGTGCAGGCTAGAAAACATTTGTTGAAATGTCCCAGAACCCAGAACCCATAGTGGGGGTATGGGGCTTTGTATCTCGTTTCACTATCTTCCCTCCAGACTCCCAACCCCCAGTCACTTCTGTCTCCATTCTTGACCTCAACCTCCCAGTAACAGCGCCCTGATGTGATGCCTTCAAGACCACACGCAGAATATACTTTATCTACACCATCATTAATATAATGCAGAGTCTTCTTGTCCAGAGAGAGCGTGATGTTTAAATGGGAAGAAGCTGGATCCACAGTGACAGACCCTGCAAAGAGAAATCCCCATTATCCCAGGATCCCAGCCCCATAACAAGGGCACATCTACCTTACTCCAGATACTCAGCTTTGTGGGGGAAGGAATTGTTCCCTGAAATGAGAGCCTGGTGACTCCAGCTCACAGTTCCCCCAGCAAGAGGAGCCATGAGATACATTGAAGGTCAGATATGTCACAGGCCACTTAAGTACCTACCTGCATCCCAAGGACTAAAGAGCCCTTTCAGCACCATGACCAGTCACCCCCAAGCCCAACTGTGTCACATCACAGCTGCACACACACACCCCCACCCCCCCATGGATGGAGCAGCATCTGTGTCCATACAGAGAACAGCAGGAAAGGCCAAAAACTGGGCAGCTCCAGGGAGAATACAGAGTCACTCACATGCCTGAAACTTCTCCTTCCTCCAATCTGCAAGACACAAAAACATTTTAGATAATGTATACATCAGGATCCATGACTAGTTTTCTACAATGTGACACAGAATTTATAAGGGAAACTGTGTGGCAACACTTAGTTGGTGCATTTATCTTTTAGATTCACACACACCCCTGCTGTGACCTTCCATGACACTTAACCATAAAGATTCATACCCAGAGATTGAGAGACTGGACACCAACTGAACAGAATGACCATCAGCTTATGCTGGTTATCAAGTCACCAGTCACACACTTATCCTGGAAACTAGCTTTTTTTAAAAAAAGAAGTGCTATGGAGACCACAATGTGAAGTAAATGGTATTTACTTATAACTTAACTGAATGGATAGCTTATCCCTCAGCCAGGGATAGAGAGAGCTACAATGCCGTCCATGCCTGTGTCTGGCCCAATACTCCTGCTTTCTGGGACTGCATGGAAGCCTGGAAACCTGAGTCTGGTAGGCAAAGCTTTTCAGTGTGTTCTGAATAAATCTTTTGTCAATATGAGAGAGAGAAAGAGAAAAACAACTTCACTGAGCTACATAAGGAGGTGACTAGTGACCTGAGAGAGGGGATCTCAGGATCCTGCAACAGAAGAGCCCTCCCACTCAGGAGCCACAGAAAGGGTTCCTGGAGGAGAGACATGCAGAGTAGGAGACATGGACACACACTGAGATCACACACTAGTGACATCTCTGCACATTTTCATGGGGGCAAGAACTAAATCATCCTTGTAGATAGAGAGGAATAAAAAAAATATTGTATTTACTCATTTTTTTCCTGAAGAAATAGCCCAGAGAGATGTAGGCTTTCAAGAAAAACCTCAAAGTGGAACAACAGCTCCAAAGACCTACATACCATCATCCCATGAACCTGTAACCATGTGCTTGAACAGAGGAAAGAGAAATTTGCATGTGGGACAGAGATGGGGATGTGGAAACAGGGAGATAATTGGGGATCATCAGGGGGAACAATTACATGAACCTTAACAGCCATGACACATATACCTGTACTCAGAGACAGTTACGCGGTGATGGCAACACATCTAGAAAGAGGTCATAGAGCAGCTCTGAGCACAGAGGAGGGGGCCTCCACTTCATGGAGGGGACTAAGATCCTGGGAAAAGAAGGGTTCCTGGAAGGAAGGATGG
>PVHY01031631.1:0-12496 GCA_004024945.1 Uropsilus gracilis | reverse complement strand
CTGTGTGGCTGAACATTCTGCCAGCTGTTGGCTGACATTGGGGTGTCGCGGGCAATGCTGCCGTGGGCCCGTGACTGAACCTCGGGGTGGGCCGTGTTTCACTCCTCTGGGGGACACCCCTGGGGGTGGAATCGCCGGGTCTCCCGGGCACTTCCCCGTTGACCCGCCGGGGAGCCCCCAGGCTCTTTCCCGTGTGGCCAGCGCCACGTCTCAGAGTAAATGGGGAGCCTCCCTGAGTGGGGGTGGGGTGGGTGGGAGTCCGTGTCAGGCCCGCAGGGTGTGACCTGATAGAGGGGGGACGGGGCCTGAGCAGACATTCGTCAGCCAGAGCCGGAGAGAAGGTGCTTCAGGAGAGCAGGCCTGCACGGCCACGGCTGGGCACAGAGGGACACGGGCAGGGGGAGTGGGGCGGGCAGGGCTGCTCGGTGGGTCCCCAGAAGACCAGCAGGAGAGGTCCCGGCTTCACTGGGAGCTGGGGGGGGCGGGGGCCCCACCTCCTGGGCCCCCACAAACCAGGCCCGGGGGGCCGGCTGTTGCCGCCTTCCTGACAGCCCGCTTGCCCCCCAGGAACCTGCGCAGGGGCCGACAAGATCAACTTTGTTCGTGGGGAAGGGCTGTTATCTCTGGTGCCCCTGGCCCCCCACTTTCCAGCCATCTGAAAACAGGAAAACCCTTTCTAGCCCACGGGTCGCTGGAAATAGAAGCAGCGAGGTCTGCTGAGCCCCTGGAACACTGAACCTCACCCAGGGAAAGAAAAGCACTCCAAAGGGAAAGGGGAAATAAAGACTGAAGAGTTCAGTAAAGAGAAAGAGGGAGTGACCAGAGGGGGGATGGGGGGACATTCCCAAGGGGCCTACAACCATGTGGGGAGGAACGACTGTGTAGGATGCTAGAAGTAAATAATAAAAATAAATAATAAAAAGATAAAGTGGCAAGTTGCAAGAGTAACATATAAGAATCTGCTACACTTTTATAGTCAATAATAAGTGAGAACAAAAAGAAATTCAGAAAATGACTCCAAGGCCGGGCACGGTGGCTTGTGCCTGTAAGCTCCAGCCTACGAAGCGGCGGGGGCTAGGGATCATGGTTCGAGTCCCACCTGGGGCCCATAGCCAGACCTAGTTCCAAAAAATAGCTGGGTGTGGTGGCGCGCACCTGTAATCCCAGCTACCTGGGAAGCTGAGGCTGGGGATTGCTTGAGTCTGTGGTACCCCGGGCAACGAGAGCCTGCGTCTAGACCTAGTCTCAAAAAAAAAAAAAAGAAAAGAAAAGAAAACGACTCCATTCACTACTGCATCAACAAGACATACCTAGGACTTACAATTGTAAATTTTTGACTTTAGCACAAAATAGTTGACCAATTTAGTACGTATAAGTCAGCACTGCTCAAAATTACAAATGAGCGTTATTTCCGAAATTTAAAACTCAAAACAGTAAATATAACGAACTGGCTGACACAGTGTCCATGATGCCATTTGGAAACCTTGGGCTGGTGGGAAAAGTTGTCGCGTTCTGTCTTGCAGTAATAGATCCAGAGGGCACTAATTCTGATTAAGTTGTACGCAGTAAGGACCATTGGCAATGGCCTGGAACTCTTAAGTATTGAGGAAATGTCCTTAGCCATCTGTTCTATGTGGTTTTTGAACCTGGACTTTATCTGCTGTTCAAACTGCCTGTGAAGAGAGCAAAGCACAAATGTTTAATATTTCATTTTCCTCTAAGAGACTGGTGATTGATACACACACACACACCATAACATTAAGTAGGCTTTCCCGTTAAAGAGTTGTGGCATTCCAAATATGACAGAGCACCCCTATTGTTTACACGTCCGGATTTCACATTGTCCTAAAGAAGGGGCTGCTCCTGAGAGGAGTCCTATCACAAGGAATTCAAAGCAGAGAGGGCTGTCAGTGACCAGGTATCGCCACAGGCAACACTTGCTGACTTTGGAAAGGCTCTTCCTACAGGATTCTTGAGGCACCAGTGTAAGTATGTCATCATCCACTTTAGATGTCAAAGGAATAAACTACCCCTCAAGGACATTTTCAGGAGTTTGCCTTTAAACACCCGCACATTGCATTCAACACCTGAGAAAACAAGCATTTGGCATTGAGAAATAACGCAGATCAAAGACCTAGGGGAGGAACAAGAGAGCCGCCTAGTGGTGATCAGAGGAACTAAACAGTCCCAGAGGCTGTCAAGCTCCTAGCACTGTCACCAAAGAATTGGTATTGAACGCAATGCTTCCCTTTCGGTCTTCCGCACAGCCCTCGAGCAGACCACAGTATCATTTGTAGTCACTTTGTGAATCATAGCACCCTTCACCTCAGGAAGTTCTTCCCCCAATTCACATAAGTGCCTTTCTGGAGAGCAGAAAAATAACTGTGAGGATGGGCTGTTGCATGGCGCCCTCTACTGGTCAGAAGTTCCTTCACCAAATGCTTGAATGTTCTCAGAGTAGTAACACTTGCCCACAAGAACTTAAACTCTAATCTCCCCCAAAACACATTCGTTAATATTTCTATTTTGTGGCACTCTTACAAGCAACGTACAATACTATTTCTGTGTAAATTATAACATTTCAAAAATGGTTGTTTTTAAGACAGTGAGTCACAAACTATATGAAATTATGCAGGGAAGGGGGACTAAACCAAGTAAAACTAGAGAGAGGAGAGATGAAAACATCCTGGGGTAACATTTTAAAGGCAAGTTCATTTGTTAACATTACTTTCCAAAATTGTATTACCTGTTTAGCCTTCACTTCCTACTAATCACATGACACTGCATCTACAAATATGTTTTGAAGGCAAATTGATAAGCTAAATTTATGTTCTGATTCCTTCTGTTTGTTTTAGCTTACTCGATCAGTTGATTTCTTGGGGTCTGTATATGTTTTACTATCACTTCCCACAGTTTCTTGTATTCCTTTTTTATGGCTGTGTAAAGATCAGTTATCTTCTTCATTTGGGAAAGTGTCTAAAGTAAATGACAAATACACATTTTAAATGATTATACTCTGAATAGCTGTGCTTGTTCCTTTCAGTTCTACAGCAATGATTCAGAAAGCAATTTCAAATGTGCAAAAACTGGTTTAAAGTATCATGTCAGTTGAACTGTGAACTGTAATGATAAAGCTGAATCATTCATCTGCACTCATATCATCTGAAATCCAGTAGAATCACTTAAAAAAACTTGGTAATTAAACAACATAGTTCAGGAAGAATCTGAGTATGCTACAAGTTTTTATCTTTCTTTACATTTTTCATTGAATATATTTTTTCTTACATCTTTGTAAACCCCAGTGTTCTCCCTCCACCACATCACCCATGAATCACCATTCACGATTGCTTGCGCTCATCTTTCCTGATATTTCCTGCCCTCCCGACCCTATATGCTTTAGTTATCAGTTTGCTAGTTTTACATTTTTTAGTGCTTGTTTGGTTTCTCTATGCCACATATAAGTGAGACAATATGGTATTTATCTTTTTCTTTTAGGTTTATTTTTGCTAGCATTATTCCTTCTAGTTCCATCCATGTTGCTGTGAGTGACATGGTTTGTCTTTTTGATTGCGGAATAGTATTCTAGTGTGGGCTCCCCGGCCAGTTTTTGATCCATGTCTCTGCTTGGGGATTGTGGGTTATTTCCATATTCTGGCAATTGTACATGGTGCTGCAATACACACAGGAGCGCAGGTATCCTTTAGAATTAATATTTTTGTATCCTTTGGGTAGATTCCCAGAAGTGAGAGCACTGGATCTAATGGTTAGCTACAGTTTTAGTAGTTTGAAGGTTCTCTACACACTTTCCTTAGCTGCTGGAACAGTTTGCATTCCTATCAGCAGTGTAAATGTGTATCTTTTATTCCATGTTCTCACTGGCATTGTTATTGCCACACACACACTTTTTTTTTTATATATCGTGGTACATCAGTAAACTGGTTTTATAGATCACACATCAGTTTCTTCTGAGACTGGCTCATTAACTCGTGGAAAAGTCTATCAATACAAGTGGATGGGGAAAAAATTAGCTTCTGAAATCCTAATGCTAAGAGTACTGTGTTAAGATGGAAGGCCCTGACTGAGTAGTCATTTCTGCTTTCATCCTGGTATGTCCTTTTGTTTTTAATCCCAAAAAGAAAAAAGACAGTCCATTGTCAGAAAAAGAAGTATTTGCTAGTAGTCATTATTGGTGAAGAGAACAATCTCTTAAAAGCAACTCAATCTCAAGATCTCACTAAGGGTTTAGATTACAAAAAAAAATTCAGAATTATACATCAAACTGTTATTCAAATTTCTGGGAATTTAAAAAAAATGTTAAGAATTTACAGTGGTCAAGCATCCTTATCTAAAGGAACCAAATCACTGCCAGAGCAAGTGGTATCAGTAGGAATGCAATACATATTCCTATATTTTGAGACATTTCACATGGTTCAAGACATCCTTAAACTACGGCCTAAGAAATGGAGCCTCATATGCTACTGCTGCTGGAGAAACAGAAGCCCTCTTCAGTGCCTGACAATGAGGAGACTGACTTACCACACGTGTGCTCTGCAGATTTTCCTGATGCTCAACTCTGCCCTCTTGTTTCTGGAGTGCACGTTTCAGCTTGGCATTTTCTCTTTCAATCCTAAAAGGGATAAATATTATTCTCACACAGAGATTAAAGAAAATCACACCACTTCTCAACCAACACCTGAAGGTGCAATCTACACAAATTATTCAAAATTCGCACAGGTATTTTTCTAGCTGAGCACTCGGGATGTGCACCATCTAGAGTCAATGGGCCAAACTCATGCCCTCAGGAATCAGGACGCGCACGAGGCCGCGTGGACATTTTACCAGCTTGAGACTGATTTCAACGACATCACATTCTCACAAGCCTTGAGAACTAATTGTGTCACATATCCAGTTTAGGACAGAGAATTGCCCTAAACTGCTTATCAACCTTATAAAGACTCATGTTATTTTCTCTATGGCTTTAAATCATACTTTCGTAGGTGATCTTGTATCTCAGCTCATCTTCCTTCCTCTGCATGCTGATCCTGTGCTATATGGAACTGAAAGAGAAAGAAGTTTTAGTACTAATCACCTAGTACAAATCCACCTCATGTTTTTGCAACTGGAACTCAGTGAGTCTCTCACCTGCATATTGTCTCTGCTACTCCCCCCTCCCTCGTCACCCCCTTGACACAGAGCTGAGTTGTTAGAGATCTGATGACCCTCTAAGACCAAAAGCACTCACTCTCTGGCCCTGCACAGCCCGATTACAACCTCTATTCTGGCACTAACAGGGTGTTCACGTGAGGAGTTACATTTTATCACATAAACAGGTGCACTTAGTGGTTGGTGTGGCTGGTGTGGCGGAGAAAGATAGAACAGTGTCTTTACTAACACTGACTTTTGTACTCCAGACACCACAGGGAGGATGATGCTAAACATGCACAAACATGATTCGGATGTTGCAGTGAGTACAGAGCAACCTAGACTGAAAGGCCATTTCTGCATGGGAGACAGAGGCTGGGCTGAGCCAACTCCACCAGCTGCTGGAGCGTGCCTCACCAGTGTCTCCACCTTGCATTCTCACAAGCCTTGAGAACAAATTGTGTCACATACCCAACAAAACACTCCATGCCAATGTGCAGTTGGTAACATCAAGGGCAAGCACCAGCTGATTTGCACCAGCTGCTAAGCTCAAAACAACACTGTGCTGCAGAAGCTAAAGCAAGTTGCCTGCGCAGGCCGGTGCCCCGAGAACCTGACAGCCAAATACCCATCTCCCTGTGTCCCACCTCCTCATATTCTCCCCCCCAGGGCCTCTCTCCCCTCACCCCATGTGTACCAACAGTACCCCAATCATTCAAGGAGCCAGCCTCGCTCAGGGTGTTAGGCTGCTCAGCCCTCTTGGTGGCCACCTCAGATAAACTCCATGCAGAGACCTTGTCCTGCCGCAGAAACCTTGCCGCAGAATTTGGCTTCCTGGGTGGTGAGTGGAAGAGCCAACTCAGTTGTTTACACCAGCAGCTGTATTAACAGCTAAAGGTTACAGAATACCCAAAGCCTGTGAACTTATGAATGGTAAGTGGCCATGTACACAGGCACCGTGTGACAATACACACCATGCAAGCACTGATAGGTGCTATAACATCGGTGGACTCCGAGAACATGTTAAGTGACAGATTCTACTCACAAAGGGCCACAGGTGATAGGAGTCACCGTATGAGACCCCAGGTTGGATCTACAGAGGCAGAAAGCAGACTAGTGTTTGCTGGGGGCCGGTGGAGGCATCACCGAGGGTGACAGCTAAGGGACCATGTGTTTCTGGGGTAAAGAAAATGCTCTATAATGAGTGCAACAATACTTTCACAGCTCTGTATAGGAGACATTGAATCATATGCTTTAAATGAGTGAACTGTATGGCATGTGACTCTCAATAGTTTCCTTTTGAAATCCAACAGAGGATCTAGAGAATTTTCTTTATGCTCAGTAGAGTAGTAGGAGTGCTCACTACACAAGATCTGAATATTTCTGTGCCTTTTACAGTACCTACAAAATGAAAAGAAAATGAAGGGAACGCCTATTTTCAACTGCCTTTGTATAACATCATTCTGCACAAATTATTCTGAAATCCATGAAATAAAGATACACACAGTCTATGGCCATTCACAAAAATGAAAATGGGGGCAGGGGACAGACAATTTTCTGGAACCTGCTGTTAAGCATTTATCCTCTCTTTTGATCTGATGTGTCTCATCATAGTAATGAGAATATTCTAGAACAACATTTGTAGGGAAACATGATCACTCAAAGAACAAAAATAAAATGGGAAGAGTGGCTGCTAAGAAACAAGAAAAACAAAGATGGAAGAACAATCAAGGCATAGGAGACACAGGATAAGTGAGTTCTCCCCCTGAAAATGACTCTGGAAATTGTTGTCATTATGCATTAACTGGTCAATAGCAGACTCAGAATTCAAATCCAGGAAACTTAAATAGGGTCATAAGTAAATTTGTATTAGTATTCTATTTCTAGCTATAATTCTAGTTTGTAATTTCTAAATCTTACATCTGAAGCTTATTAAAAACACTTCCTACCTAGGCAATATAGGAAACCCATTTATGCTAATAATTCCTCTTTCCTACAGAGATTCAACAACAAATGTGCATCCATCCATTCAACTGTTTATCATACATTTACCATCTACTTCTTAAGCACACAATATGTGTCAATGACACCGTTGGAAACTTGGATTATATATTTTAATACTACACTCCCAAATAATGATCTGTGATAGATTAATTATTTACTTTTCTACGTTACCAAAATACTGCTCCTGGTTCCAAAATTCTAAACAACTACGAAGCCAATATAAGCCGAAAACTTCAGAATGCCTTATAAGATCCAAGCTATGATGATGATACCTTTGATAGCAAAGGTACTAGAAGATCTAGAATCACCAAGGATAGTCAAATGCTAATCAGTAATGCCAATGACCTAATTATTTTAGATTTATATAATTAAAAACCTGTGAATTGTAGACTTTTTAAGAAATTGTAAGCATATATTCAATAATATGATGGCAATCTGCTTCCGATGCAACCTCTCAGCATCAAAATAAAAATGAAGAGAAGTAGTGCTAAGGACAATTAGTTTCCTATCATCTCTAAAAGATAATGTCACATGACCAGCAAGCTTCTAAAACTGGAAAGGCAAACAAATACATTTAATCATGTCTTTCTCCACTGGCTTGTTTCCAACAGTACAGTAACATACCCCAAAAGCTCCCATCTTATCAGAAAAGGAAAGAAACTCCCTTGAAATCCACATACTTGATATGTTATTAATTTTTCTATTGCCTCTCCCAGTATTTATTCTTGTCCAAAGGAGCTGTTACCACTTACTCATTACAGTATGGATTCAAAGGCACTTATGATTGAAATGGGTCTTCCTCAAAGTCAATGGTCCTCCTTTTCACCTTTCAAGAGACTTTATCTGAAATTGCTAAGGACTCCCTTTCTTTGGCCTACACGCCATTGAGCCTTTTAATTTCCAGAAAAAAAGTCATCTCTGCTAATATTCTTTAACTTAGCAATAAAGAAGTGATGAATTTTACCTTCCACCAGTCTGTTCTAGTTCACTGAAACTGATGCCATCACTCACTGGAAGCACACCAACAGGGGGGGAGTCAGCCTTCTCACAGGTTCCTTTGAGGCAGCATTTTAATTTCATTTTCCTTTCCTTTCATCATAGGCAAGCAAGGGCCACTATTTTATGGGCCCAGCACCCTTCTGCTGCACTACTCTGCTATCTAAGGGGCTCACTATTTTAAAGAAATCCAGAAGTCAATGGTTTACAGTAGTTCTGCTGATAGCAAAAAGATTTTTGTCAAATTCCACCTTTTACCTTAGTTCATTTACCATTATGTGCGCATACACATATTATTCAGCTACTAAAAACGAAAGTTTGCCATTTGTGACAATATTGATGACACTAAAGGAAATTATGCTAGGGAAAGTCTATCAGGAGATGGGCAAATACTGGATGGAATGACAAAAAGCAACAGAGAAAGACAAATTGGAACAAACTCTGGAAATCTGACTGTAGAGCTGAGGCCGTGTGATGGCCATGTGGAAGGAAAGGAATAAAGTCCGGAGGTTCCAGTAGAGTGTGGAGAGCTGTGGCTGTCCTGGTGGTGGATATGGTGTAGTGATATATGGATAGAGGGCTTGATGCTGTACCTCTAAACCACATGGAGTATTGTAAGCCATGTTTATCTTAAGAGAGAAATGATACCCACTCCCCAAAAGGTGCCCTTTTCTGCACACATATCAACCCTGGGCATTGTTTTAAGAATTTATTAGTCTGACTTCACATGAGAGAACCTCATTGCTAATTTGTACTCTTCTGATTACCAGGCAGGTTGTGTATCTGTAGTGAAAATACAAAATCTGCCACTCATGACATTGGTTCAATTAGAATTTGCAGGAAAATAGCAGCGACCCACTTGTAAATCATATAAAGGTTTACCTATCAGGATCTTCATTCCTCATAATAGGAAACAGCTGGCCATCCAGTTTCTCACTCTTTCTCTGTTGAATGAGTCCACCTGAGGCATCAGCGGCATCACAGGCGTTTTCTGACAATTCCATTTTACTTCTTTCGTGCTGCTTCTTCGCTTCTTTGATCTTTAATAAAAGTTTGATGTGGAAGAAAATTGCTGTTCCCGTATGTGCTAAAAAATTGTTTTCACTAATTTTATCTTTTAACCCAGTTTGTCACAACTTTAAAGAAGACAAATTTTGCTGGCCTTACTTTATGTGGCCCTTACTCATATCCACTCTTCACTTCCCCACACTTTTACCTTCTTTGACTGGGAGAGATGGAGGAATCAAAGTCAAAGATGTCTCTGCCACATGGACTTTCCAGCAAACCACCTGTACCTGGGACACCACACCATGCCGTTTCCTTTAAAGATGGAAGGTCTTCCCTTTCTGTGCTGGCCTGCCCTCCCCCTACTTCCTTTCCAATCTTTCCAATTATTTTTTTTCCCCCAATTTCGATCCTTGAGATTTTTCTGAAAGTGATAATAGTCACATGATCCAATGTTTATCAGAGCACAGGGAAACTGTAAATTGTAAGCACAGATCTGAAAAATCAGGAGTGCTTCCCAAATTTCACCTTCAGTAATGATCGAATGTGATAGTGGGAGGGTAGAGATGTAATTATGTACTTTAGTCCCATTATTGGTGACAATGGGACTAAGTGAAGGAAGGCTACAAATTTGTCTACTTGCTCCCAAAGTGGCATTACCCAGTACTTTCTGCACCAAGAGGTGGCAACAGATCTTCCAGACTGACTCAGATCAATTCAACAAATTAATCAGATAAACAAAGTGTGACCAGAAAAGGTGCTTTACTGCTACGCTAACAGGGTTGAGGGTAAAGGGGGAGGACTAGGGCTGATCAACTCAGTCTGTTATGCGTGTAACGTGAAAGTGAATTTCCTTAGGGAACACTTAAGTAGTTCCAGGTACAAGGCCATTTCTGTATTTTGAAACAGAAAAGCAAAAATTAGCCTTGAGGGTAATGGCTGACTTCAACTGACCTTCCATTTCCTCAATTTGAAACCACAGACTAAGCATCTATTGGAGGCCGTGATTTGCAATAAGTTACTAAATTTAGCTACAAACATCATCGTTCATGTGCAGGGTGAGCTATCTTTGCTTTCAACCTAAATCATGCACATTAAGTGAATGGGCTGAGCTAAGTAATACTGAGGAATTAATGTTAGAAGCATGAAACTTCTACCACTGGTTTATGTACCTGCTCCAATCACTCCGTACAGTACTCAGTCCTGTGGCTGGTGTTGAAAGTGTGGACTCAAGCTGCTCTTTCAGTTGCACTTCACTCCTGCGTTGCTCTTCTTCTCTCCTGAACTGGTCCCTAGTTTTTCAATAGTAAGACAGCATGCACAAGGTCTATCTAACTCTAGTATGCATTGTAGTGAAAAGAATTTTGAAGTGATTTAGTAATTAAGGCTAACAGTAACCTTTTACGACACATAGCTCTATGTGGAATAATTTTCTAAAGTGGATTTAAACAATAGGTGAAAAGAGTGACATTAAAAAACAAAGACATACTTGAATATTAACCAGCTATTAAATTACATCAGGCTGACAATCCAAAAACAAAAAGGAAAAACAATATTCTTTGCATTATTTCAGAGAAAACTGTACTTTGTTGTTGTTGTTGCTGTTGTTGTGGCCATTTTCAGTAAAAGACAAACTTCTGTTGCTACTGAATCCTATATCAGAAAATATTGCCCAAATCCTTAAATGAAAGCAGAACTTTGAAAATGATCATGAATTCATTCTTTTGAACGCTTACTATACAACTCTGCATGATTATAAGCACTCCCACATCTTAAAGGCATTTTAATCCCCAAACAATGCTGAGAAGTAGACAATGCAGATATCACCAAAGAATGAAAGAGTATGGTAAAAAACCTTAAGAAATTTCCTAGTCCCGTTCTGCTGGTGATAGTGTACACGGTAACAGCCACTGATGAGACGTGAGCCTGCTGACTCAAGGACAAACAGGGTTGTACATGAGGTACCACAATAAAGGAAAATCACTGCTGGTCCTCATCGATCACATTTCAGGAGTATGTGACAGTTATGGTTGGTTTTCTCTTGCCTTGGCAAGTATGCTGTGTTATGCTGTTCTGTTTCCCTACAAAGAATCACGGTCAATACTACTTTATCAGGAATAGTCTATGATAACAGATCTTACCTTCGACACTTCTGATATTTTTCCTGTCTCCCACTGTGTCTTTCTCCTGGAAGTACCACACCAGCCTTCTCAGTTGGTACTGTCAGAGATTCTGCTGCCACACTCAGTTCACATTTGCTTTTCTTTCCTTCTTTTCTACTCCTGCCAGGAAATCTGCTTTTGAAAAATCCATAACAGAGGACTGTTTTGTTAAAAATCTATTGTCAAGATGAAAGATAGAATAAAATTCCAAAACTGATCGAACCTACTTTATTTTCTAATTTTCTAATTCTTAAGACCATGATTAGTAGCCACCATAAGCAAGTAAACCTCCTCCTAGATACACTAATCAAAGCCATGAACCAAAGGAACTGGCTAAACTAAACCAAAATAAATCCTAGATAGCTGACTCCACAATTAAAGCCGACGTTGGAGAGGAGAGTGTAGGGAAATAATAAAGTGGTAAATGATGTACCAAAATAAAGAGAAAAATCATGTGATTCAAACAATGAAGTTAGAGGAGATTTATATTGTGTCATATATAACCCATTATTCCCAAAGGTATGTATAAATGTCTTAAAATGGAAACTAGGTGATAACTTTAGAAAGCAATTTTAGAGAAGTAGCTCAATCAATTTCTCGTAGAAATTTCGGACTGGGTTTAAATAGAAAGTGGAATATGGACAGTTCTATAAGAATCTCTAAGTTCCATGATCATAAATCAGTCCATTTTTTTGTTGATGTTTCATTGTGGTTTGCAAATTCAATAACTATTTAATTCATATTTTTATCTATTACATAGCTATCTATCTATCTATCTATCTATCTATCTATCTATCTATCTATCTATCTATCTATCTATCTATCTATCTATCTATCTATCTATCTATCTATCTATCTATCTATCTATCTATCTATCTATCTATCTATCTATCTATCTATCTATCTATCTATCTATCTATATGCACTTCTATATATCACCATTGTCCACCCAAGTTTCTCCCACTACCTTCTCAGGCATGAATCATCTTTTTTAAAAATAATTTGTTTTCAGCCGGGCACGGTGGCTCGTGCTTGTAAGCTTCAGCCTATGAAGCGGCCGGGGCTAGGGATCGCGGTTCGAGTCCCACCTGGGGCCCGTAGCAAGACCTAGTTCCAAAAAAATAGCTAGGCGTGGTGGCGCGCGCCTGTCATCCCAGCTACCTGGGAAGCTAAGGCTGGGGATTGCT
>PVHY01031630.1:0-12491 GCA_004024945.1 Uropsilus gracilis | reverse complement strand
TGGGGTAGGGGGAGTCCCGAGCCCTAGGAGGAAGCCTCAATCCCTGAGGCAACTTCGTTCCCTCTGTCCCCTTCCCCACTCACCCCCATTTTTTTCTTTGCGGAGAAGAAGCTGTAAATGTTTTGTAGCTGCCAGCAGCTGTTTCCTGTGGAAACCTGGGGTGCCGGCCTGTACAGATCCTGTTCTTGGGGGGCTGCACTGCCCCTTTGCTTTGTGTTAATGGGGACTTCCCCTTTGTGCCCTGCGTGCACCCCTCCCCAGTTTAGGGGTCTCTAGGGGCAGTGGCCATGTTCTCCCCCTGGGGGGGGCCCTGCGCCCCCAGTCCTAGGGACTCCGTGCCTGGAACCCTGCCTCATCTTCTGTTCCTGCCAGACCCTGTGGGTCACCCTCTCACCCTGGTATCTGGATGCTCCGGCTCACCCAGGCCAGGACGTGGGGGACGGGCCCTTCCTGTTGGGCTGGATTGTATATATGTTAATAGCGCAAACCCAACGCCACATTTTTATAATTGTGATTAAACTTTATTGTACAAAAGTGCTTGGTCAGTATCTTTGGGAAAAGCAGGGTGGGCGGGGCTCGAAGACAGAGGGGAGTGAGTAAAGGGGGGGAAACGGGGCCTGAAGTTTGGGGTGGACTCAAAGGGGCTCTTGGGCCACAGCCCAGACCTGCAGGCTGAGCCACCGTCACTCTGGACTCCTTGATAGGCTGGACAGTCATCCAGAAATTCCCCAAGGCCAGCCAGTGTGGGGCCAAGGTCAGGCCTCCCTTCCTTTCCCAGAACTGCAGCTGCTGCTGGACTTCTGGCCCCCTGGGGAATCCAACAAGAGGGAAGGGCTGGACGTCCTCCTGCGCTGGGAATGAGGTCACCCTGCTTGCTGCTTCCTGCAGCCAGGCAACCCCTCGTCCCTCATCACCTAACCAGCAGGTTCTGGCTTCCTCAGCCCCTGTCTTGGAGTTCCTTGCTGGGACCTGGTGCCTGTGGAGCGCAGAGTGGCCACCAGGGGGCGCCTGTAGCAAAGCGTGGGGCAGCGGAGTTGGACTGGTCTGTTCCTGGGATGGGCCAGGAGGAAGGAGCAAGCGGAAGGGGCTGGTGTGCTGCTGACTGGTCGCCCCGGGTGGCCAGAGGCCCTCCTCCAGTGCCAGTGTGAGTGCCGGTGCTCTCAAGACAGTAGCTGCAGGTAGGTGATCTTGCCCTTGCCCTTCCCTCCTGCCTCTACACTTCCACCCCAATTCCCTGCCTCCCCAGCTCCCTTTTTTGTTTCAGAACCTTCCCATCTGCCTCAAACCCCGAGTCAAACCCTCGCCTTGCAGTAACTGGTCAGCAAGGGGAGAGGGAAGGAGGCCTGGCTGCAGCCATCAGGGACAGCTCTGGCCTCTGGGTCACTGCTCCTGGCCTCTGGGTCACTGCTCCAGACCTGCAGCCCAGCGCCCCCTTTGGGAGGAGCAGGTGGGCTGCAGTGCCAGGTGGGAGGCAGCAGGTGCCCAAGTGAGCCAAGGTCTCTCCCCAGCCAGGCATGGCAGGTCCTGCGGAGGCCCGGGAGCTGGTGTACCTGGTCACAGGTGGCTGTGGCTTTCTGGGGGAGCATGTAGTGCGAATGCTGCTGCAGCAGGAGACCCGGCTCCGCGAACTGCGGGTCTTCGACCTGCACCTGAGTCCCTGGCTGGAGGACCTGAAGACAGGTGACTGCAGGGGAAGGGAGCAGGCGGCAGGGTGGGGACTTCTTTGGCTGTGGTGGAAAAGATGATGCCTGTTTATCTTCTCCAGTGCTCGTGGACGGGGTGAGTGAGTCACACGAACATGTGGCTCCTGAGGGTGTAGGCTGAGCCCAGCAGTCGGCTCACGCAGCCCCAGCCCTGACATGGCCTCTGGCTGCCCCTACACCCTACCAGGGCTGGTGCAGGTGACTGCCATCCAGGGGGATGTGACCCAGGCCCACGAGGTGGCAGCAGCTGTGACTGGAACCCACGTGGTCATCCACACAGCCGGGCTGGTGGACGTGTTTGGGAGGGCCAGTCCCGAGACCATCCAAAAGGTCAACGTGCAGGGTGAGGTGCTCCCCGCCTTCCAAAGAATGCACTTAGCTCGTCCTGTCCGATCAGCCTATGCCAGACCGTGGCTGTTTATTCCCCATCCCCACTTCAACCTTGACCTTTGTGCTTCTCCCGTCAGCAGCTACGGGCCCTGTGGACACTCTGCCCACGACTGCCCTTACCTACCTGCCTCGTGTGTTTCCCCTGGGCCTGGGGAAGGAAGCCATGTGCCCTCATCCAGACGTGGGGTGGGAGGGGGACAGACACAAAGAAGGGGAGGCTTCAGCTTGGACATAACTTGGCCCCCATATCTCAGGCACAAAGAATGTGATCGAGGCTTGTGTGCAGAGTGGAACACGGTTCCTGGTCTACACGAGCAGCATGGAAGTTTTGGGGCCCAATGCCAAAGGCCACCCCTTCTACAGGTGAGTTGAGGTCACCCCCCCCCATATCTCAGGCGCCCTTTTTTCCCTCCACATTCAGAACTTTCCTTCTCTCCCACTAGGGGCAATGAGGACACCCCGTATGAAGCGGTACACAGACACCCCTACCCTTGCAGCAAGGCCCTAGCTGAGAAGCTGATCCTGGAAGCCAATGGAAGAAAGGTGAGACTGAGGGGAACATGATGGGAGACGGAGAGCTGCCACTGGAGGGACTAACCCTGCTCCTCGGCATCCTCCATGGAGCCCCTCCCTCACATCATTCACTGGAGGCGATAGCAGGGGGTGGAGTCTTAGCTTGCCTGCCTTTTGCCCCCAGGTCTGCGGGGGGCTACCCCTGGTGACATGCGCCCTGCGTCCCACTGGTATCTACGGTGAAGGCCACCAGATCATGAGGGACTTCTACCACCAGGGCCTGCGCCTAGGGGGTCGGCTCTTCCGGGCCATCCCAGCCTCTGTGGAGCATGGCCGGGTCTATGTGGGTGAGGCCCGGGTTAGCAGGTGGGAGGCTGAGAAACAGGGTGGGCCCCCTGGCATGGGGGAGAGGGACGTGCCTGACTAGAAAAGGGTGGCGTCCACGCCAGCCCAGGCAGGCTCTGGTTATGTGGGCATTAGTGCACGAGCCACAGAGGAAGCAGGATTCATGCAAGCTGGGCAGACTGGCATAGAGCCATGTCACAGGCTGAGGAGAGGCTTGCGGTTATGGGAGCGGCGTCTCCCCAGGAGAGGGGCGGCATCGAAGCAGGCCCAGAAGAGGGGAAGAGCATCCATACTGGATGGCCCAGGACAACAGGTGGCTGCAGGGGTGGGGGCAGCGGGTGGAAGGGAGCTGTAGTATGTGGGCAGTCTTGACTCGGGCCCAGAAGGGGCAGCTTGTCCAGGGGCTGGCCCGGGAGCGTAGCACCGACGAGGTCTCAGGGGCCGCAGGTGCACGTCCCCCTTCTCCACCGCAGGCAACGTGGCCTGGATGCACGTGCTGGTGGCTCGGGAGCTGCAGCGGCGAGCGGCTCTGATGGGAGGCCAGGTGTACTTCTGCTACGACCAGTCCCCCTACCTGAGCTACGAGGACTTCAACATGCAGTTTCTGGGCCCCTGTGGAGTGCGGTTGGTGGGCAGCCGCCCCCTGCTGCCCTACTGGCTGCTGCTGATCCTGGCTGCCCTCAATGCCCTGCTGCAGTGGCTGCTGCGGCCGCTGCTGCTCTATGCGCCCCTGCTCAACCCCTACACGCTGGCCATGGCCAACACCACCTTCACCGTCAGCACCAACAAGGCCCAGCGCCATTTTGGCTATGAGCCCCTGTTCTCGTGGGAGGAGAGCCGGATCCGCACCATTCGCTGGGTTCAGGCCATGGAGTCAGCCAGCGCTGCGCGCACTTCCAGGGCCTGAGGGCAGAGAGGCCCAGATGGGCAGAGAGGCTCTCAGGCCCAGACTGGCAGAGAGGACGCGGGGATCTGGGGCTGGCTGGTGCCGTGAGCTCGCCACACGCTAAACCCACAGCACTGAATCGGCACTGAATCGGGGACCTGATGCCTCTATGTTCTAGGGCAGGATTTGGGGGGCAGAATACCTTCACTCTCAACCCCAGCCATGACTGGCCGGCGAGGGTCTGAATCCCCTCATGTTCTCGTGCTCCCTTTTCTGGTCTTTCAAGCAGGGAGCTGACAGAAGCTGCACCGGCCTCTTGCTGGGCCCCTGACCTCCAGGCGGGATTCTGGGCTGGATGCCCAGCGCAGGTGCTTTCCGAGCACTGCCAACACCTCTGTCTCCTTGGGAGCCACAGTTCCGTTATTCAACACATCTATCACCTTCAGACACGTGACTCATGAAGACAATAGTTAAGTGTCTGCGATTCTCCTCAGCAAGGGAATCCAGCTGTTCTCGTTCCAGCCCATGTCTCTGTCTAAATCCTGTACCTGCAGCGCCCCCGGGGCTCTGCCCGAGGCTGTCTAGTTGCACTGTACCTGCCCAAGTCCTGGAATAAAGGTCATCCCCCAGCCTGCGTCCATTCCCGCGCGCTCCCAGCCCTGCCTTGGCTCCCTCTCCCCACGGCGCCCGTCCCATGTGGGGACAGAAGGAACTGAGCACACGGCACGCCCGCTGTTGGATTGGTTGCTATTTCTCCCGTCCCATGGGGCCCGACCCGGCCCGGGGTAGGGTGGGGGGCTCTGGGGACAGGACATGCAGGACTGGGGGCAGGGCAGAATTTTCCTGTGTTTTATCCATTTGCAACTTGGTCACCAATAGAGAGAAATGGGGCTCTGAGGGCTAACAAGTGTGGGTGGCCTGGCTCTGGGCCCCCAGCCAGGCCCCAGGAGTCCTGTCCCCTCCGGGGAGGAGAGGGAGAGAGCTCTAGAACCCAACGGAGAAACAGAAGGGGCAGGGGCTCATGTCAGCAAACACAGCTACATCACGTGACACGCCAGCGACACGGAAACACACGCCAACGCACACGGCTGCACAGTGGGCGGGGGAGGGCTGTGGCGGTGGGGGGTCAGGAAGGAAGGGAGCCAGGGGCCACCCATCTTGTCCTCTGCAGGGCGGGCTGGGGCGGGCAGGGTGAATGCATAGAACACATCATGTACACACGCTCGAGGCGTGGCAAGAGCGTGCATCGACCCACAGGTACATGGGATGAACACGCAGTGTGCTTCGTGAGAGGCAGGGCTCTGGAGAAAGGGGGAGGGGAAGCAGCAAGCCCTGGCCAGGCCCGGGACCACCCACAGGGCACAAGGGGCTGGATGGCTGCAGGTGCATGGAGAGTGGGCAGCACACACTTGTCCGAGAACATGCAAGAGACACCAGCCCCCAGACAAGACTCCAGAACGTGTACAGACACGGCAGCCAACAAGCAAACACATCATAGGATGTGGGACTCGTGGGAAGCTAGGGCCTGGCAGGCCCTCGGGGGTCTAGGTGAGGCCCAGAGAGATGGGCAGTTAAAGGCCTGATACCACTCAAGGAAGCAGTAGCATCGCTCCAGCCATGGCTCCACCCTTCTCCTTGGGGCCCCCAGGCTGTGGGGATTCCGGAAACACCTGGGCTGGAAGGGTGTCCTAGCTGGGTGGCAGGAAGGAAAAGGGGGTGGGGTGGGGGGTGGAGGAACTGGGGCCTGAAGTCCCCAGAGAAGCCTGAGATGGGAGCAGGAGGGCTGCAGTCAGACAAGGGGCAAACTTCCTGTCCTGCGAAAGGGCATTCTGGGAATGGACAGGCCGGCTCCCCTCCTCAGCACAACCCCCCTACAGGGGAGTTACACATATTGGCCACACACAGGTAGAACCCAAACAGCCAGGTAGGGAAGAGGCCGTCTGTCTGAGCTGGGGTGGGGGTGGGGAAGGGTACTGTGTTTTAGAAGGTCACATCTGCAGTCTCCTACACACACGCACAACACACACACAGGCACACATGCTACACATGAATTGGGGCTCTGGGACATGACCTGCACACACACACACACACACACACACACACACACCAGCTTTCACCCTGTGCATGTATATCCAATCCCAGGGCAGAGCACATCCCCAAACTTTGTAAAATCCTGTAGCTGTGGGTCTCCCACAAACAGGGGTGAGGCTTATTCACATTGTCTTTTGCTTAGATTCTTACCACCTGGCACCAAAACCCATCGTGCACGTACTTTCTACCCAACGAGGAGGAGCTAGCCCTTCCTCTCCGTGGGCGCCCAGCCTGTGTCCCGGCCGCAGCCTCAGCCTCAGCCTGGTGGAGGGGCAGCTGTTGCCAATGTCACAGCCGAAAGTGTGTCCAGGCGGTGGGTCCAGGGACTCAACCCGCCCTAAGTGGCCACTCCAGCACCTGTGAAGGAAACAGCTCCCCAAACTCAAGGTCCATGAGGTGGAGCCGAGAGCGTCAGAGAGGGCACCAACGCCGGCCTCTCCCCGTTCCAAGGTAAGCGTGTGGACTCGGAAGGGAAGCTCTGATTTTCCGTCTGTCCGGGGCAGCCCCTGACCTTTGCCGCAGCCATGTTTCCCATATACAACTGCCCGGGAGGCTCTGTGTGCACGTGGGTGCGTGTACTCCAGAGTGTGCCTCCTCTGCCTGGCCTGTGGGCACACGCCGAGTGCCCAGCTCGCATGGCACAAGTCTAGCCCTGGCAGACGCAAAGGAAGATAAGCCTGTAGGCACGTATGCAGAGCAGGAAGCTCTGCTTGCACAACATTGGTGTTCGCAGCATGTGGTCACACGGCATGTCGGTCAGTAGCTCAGGGGAGAGGAGAGGGTTGAACGAATCTGCATAAACAAACTCAAGGGAGCGCAGTCCTTAAAGGTGGGTGTGGGATACTCGGAGGCAGGAACATGGTTGAAAGTGTCTCATGGCGCAGACACACACACGCACACAGATGTTACTGGAGAGCAGAGAAGTGTCGATTCAGTGCCCACCCAAACAGGTGTCCAGTGCATGAGAGGGGAGGTTCTGACTGCGAACCAACAATTCAGACACATGCATGTGCACACTCACACAAGTCCCTCTTGTCACCTGCTGGGGGGACTGCACATGTACCTACAGTGTAGGTTATTCATCTGCAGATGCTTCCATCTCTCTCTCTCTCCTCCCCCCCCACCCTGCACCGACACACACCAGTCCCAGGAGTGACTACACCAGGCGGGGTTGCTCTACTTCACACTGCAGTGTCTGCCATGGCCTGTGTGTGTCTGGACTACCTGAATCTTCAGGCTGTCGGTATAGACATCTGTGTGCTCGCCACCCACCCCCTCTGCAGCAGACACGGGAGCAAGGAGGGTGTCAGGGAAAGAAGTGTTGTTGCATTAATTCAAGCACACAAAGACAAAATTCCATGTACACAAACTGTCCACAGGTCTGTGGCCACACGCACGCACATACGCACACACACACCTATTTATAGGAGACAGAGCAGGGCTCGGGCTGCTGTGTTGTATCTGGTGACAGTCTACACAAAAACCCCAGTGAAGGGGAGGAAGCTCAGACAACAGACAGACTCCAAGTGGAAGGAAAAAGGGTGATTTGGTGCTTCTACACACACACACACACACACACACACACACACATACATACACACACATACAGCAACACATACACACACATACGCTGGGGTGTCCACACGTCTCGAGCATGTGCCGGCGGCATGCATGTTGGTGTGCATGTGTAATCACGCCTGCTGCTATCTACGTGCGGGGGCAGGGTGGTCCATGGCGGGGTGAGGTCCAGGGACTCCAGGGTCTGATGGGAGTCGAGGGGGGGGCTGCCTGGGTCTGTCTTGGGGATGAGCCTGGAGCAGGGGATGGAGTGAAAAGGATGGTGGGGGTATTGCTCCCAATGTGGTGGGGGAAGGGTCTGGGAGGAATGGGGTGGGGGGCCTATAAGCCCAGCGTCCCCCCAATGGATGACGCCAAGACCACCCCCAGCACCACACAGCAAATGATGATCATGATTTTCTTCTGCAGGCAGGAAGGGTGATGGGGAAGAAGGAGACAGAGAAACAGAAAGAGACAGAGATTACGACAGAGAGACAGACAGACAGGTGGGGGGGTGGAGATGGAGGAGGAAGGTATGCGGAAAAAGAAAAGGGGAGAGAAAACAGAAAAAGCAAGAGGTCAGAGCCAGAGATAAGACCTCTTGGGAGATTTCATCACTCACCTCGACCCTGGCCTGAGCCCAGCCCCACCCGCTCGGCTCTGGCCCACCGGCCCCCACAAGCCCACCCCCAGCTCACCCTCCGGGCCTTGCTCTGATATTTCACAGCTTTCTTGGTATCAGACACGGCTCGTTCCACATAGTCCACGGAATGTTCCACGTTGTACTCAATGCGGTCGATCATCTCACCCTGCGGAGATGTGCAAAGGGGGGGATGGGGCTGAGTTGGAAGAGGGGGCCGGGGACCCGGGAGCGGTGCCCTGAGTGGCAACAGGGGCAGTACCTGGCTCTCCACCAGCATGGCCATGTCCACAAACATGTCATGCAGTTCGCGGATGCTGGTTTCCAGTTTGATGATCTCATTGTGCCTCGTCTCAATCTCGTTCAGGGCCTGCTTCGTCATCTGTGAGTCCATTTTGATCTAGGGCGATGAGGGGGGAGGCGGAGCTGCACCCTTCACTCCCATACCAGCTGGGATTCTGCAGCCAGAGCGTCTGGGCTTAAATCTGGCTGTTAAGTACCAGCTGTATACGTGGGCTCAGATTTAACCTCTCTGAGCCTCGGTTTCCCCACCTACATTAAATTGTGGATAACAACTGTGCCATGAACCCATGGTGGTGGGGAAGACTGGGTGAGAAATGTCCATGTAGGTTAGGAAAGGACCTGCACACAGAAATGCTGTGGAGTTTTTAAATGACCAGAAACGAAACTGGTCCTGAGCCTACTACTTCACCCCAGGGCTTACTCTATCATGCACAGCAGGGAAGCCCAGGGAGGAGAGCCAGGGCTCCAGGGCCCCCACCAGCACTGGGGATCCCCATCTGGTGACAGGTAGACAGGCCAGGGGAGCAGGACACAGCAGAGTGAGAGTGGGCAGCAGAGGCGTCCTGGTGAGACGTGCCCACAAGTCACCCGGCGCGCACACGCATGAGCAGGGGAGGAGAAAGATGCACCGCAGCCCTCAGTCAGCGGGAGACCCCAACCACAACCAGACCCACCTCCCTCCACAAACGCCTGCCCTGAGCCAGGCCATTCCCTCAGAAACCACTCTGTTCAGACCACATCAAACCGCTCTCTGCTCTAAAACCCCCAGAGGTTCCCCACCACCACACGCAGGCAGAGCCCAGCAGTCAAGGCCCAGGCCCTTCCTGTCCTCATTTCCTGCACCTCCAGAGGAGCTGAAACCTCCCGATGGCTGTTGGTCAAGTGGCCGACAACCCTTGCCTTTGCTGGGCCTTTCCCTTTGGCTCGTGTGCTCCTGGGCCACTTCCCCATGTCTAAATGGCCCCTGTCCCTTACAGCACAGCCCAGTGTCGCTTCCCCCAGGAAGCCTCCTTCCCTGACTCCATTGCTTAGGGATGGCTGACAGTTGGCAGACCCCCTCAGGCTAGGTCTCAGCCACCCTAGAGTGTAACCATGGATTTCCACCATCATGGTGGCGGGTTCACTCTGTCCATGTAAGCACCTCCCTTAGAACCGCTCACTAGGCTTTCCACCATCCTCAGACAGACAGACAGACAGACAGACAGACAGAGAGCTGGAGCAGAGCTGTTCAGGAGGACTCCATGCTAACTGGCCCGTTTTGCCAAAGCTAATTTAACAAAGATCAATTCTCTAAATAAAGATTTGCTGACAACTGTTAGGCAATCGCTGAACTTATTTTAATCCTGGTCTAGAATCCTTAATCAGAGACATTTTGCCACCAGCAGCAGAAAGAGAAACAGAACCCAGCAGACCAGGGCAAAAGTCAAGAGAGAAAGAAGAACTACCGGTGGGACACCCGTCCTCTCACGTGGGGATGACGTGGCAGGGCAGGGTGCAAAGCTTCGGTAAAACACTGATTTTCAAAAAAATTAATTCTTCAAAACGTAGGCACACGAGTCATCTGGCGAAGTAGCCGGAGTGGAACAGTGTTCTGTGTGTGAGGTTCTGACTGAACCACGACTGCGGACCAGAACCTGGCTCTGCCCCTAGTTCCCATGGCCAGGAGGGGGGGGGGAAGGATTTCTCAGCTCTGCAAAGTGGGTTCTTTCCAGGCGGCTGTGAGGACTGAGTGAGTTTCGAAGTGAATGTAAACATGCAAGGTGCCCGCATACTACTGCTGGCCACTTTTATGGGGGTGCCTTCCTGCTCTGCCTCAAGGAATTCCCCAACTTCCAGTCCTGGCTTCCTGGTGCCTGTTATTCTAGGGTGAACTTTGGACCTGGGGTTCAGACTTGGAAAGAGACAAGTGCTGTCTTCCAAGAATCCCCGCCTCCACCCGGGGCTCACGTCATCCGTGAAGATGGCCAACTTCCCGCTCTCCAGCATGTCTTCCAGCTCTTCGTTAGTCGTGGTCCTTCCGGCTGCAGAGAGAAAGACCTCCTTGAGGGACCCGGCAGCCTAGGAGGCTGAGGCAGGATATGCAGGGAGCCGGGGCCACCCTCTCTCCCGAGGCAGGGCGCCCCTCTGGGCAGGTCTGGGGAGGGGTCGAGGGAGCACACGCACTGATCTCCAGCTGCCGCTGGATCCGGTCCTTGCATCGGTCCCGGTACTTGGACTGGGTCGCGTTATATTCGGTCATGACTTCCACGAACTTCCGGGAGAGAGTGGAGTGCTGGGGTGCAGACACATCAGAGGCAGGGAGCAGAGAGCAGGTGGGTGAGGAGGCCATGGAGGGAGGAGGTGGGAAGGAAGGACTGAGCCACCCTTCACGAGGGGGACAGTCCCTTCCTGCCCCCCCCCCAGCCGGCAACCCCCACCCCAAACCCAGATCAGTTGGGGTGCTAAGGGGTAACGGGGACCCAGGCCCTACTACAAGTCAGCCCAGAGAGCCGGCTGCCCCCGCTCCTGCGTGGCCATACCCCACGCAGGGACACTGGCCCCCCCCTCCCATTGGACCTGCCAGCCTGCCCCGCCAGACCGGGTCTCACCAGCTACCACCTCCTACCTGTGTCTTGCGGATGCGCAGGTCCGCGGAGGAACGATTCAGGCCCTCCTCCTGCTCGATGCTTTGCTCAATAGCTGCGGGGAGAGGGGGTGAGCCAGCAGGTGGGGGGTGGGGGTTCGAGGTGTGTGAAGGGCCTCAGACCGGTGGAGAGATATAATACCCATATAGAGTTCAGGCTGTATAGAATCCAGAGGCAGGAGGGAGAGGTCACGAAAAAAGGGACATTTGGGGGTATCTGTGTAGAGGGCAGACAGGAGGGGAAGTTGAGGGTTGGTCAGTCCTCTTATGAAAGGGGGACTGTTCTGGTGAAAGGACTGGCATTTGGAAAGCCCCTGACCAGCTCTATCTCTTGCCAGGCCCCATGAAGAGTGGGGGCCCAGCCCACTGGACGGTTCCCTACATGCTAGGAACCCTGCACTTGTCTGGGGTTCAGGAAGGGGCAGGAACTAGCTGAGGTTTTCCTGGGGGAAGGCAGGCACTTGCAGGTGGGTCAGGGTCTAACGTCTGCCTTTTCCATGGCAAACTCCAGGCTGAGTGGATGGGTGTTCCGACAGAGAAAACAGCTCTCCTCCCGCCCTGCACAGCCACCCCGCCCCAGGAATTCCCAGTTTTAAAGGATGTTCTGGAGAAGCCTCCAGATAAGCCAGGATTTCTGCTTCCGGATCATGAACTCCTGACACTCATCATCCAGGTTTTCTGAAAGGGCTGTGGGTCTTCTCAGGCCTGGAGGCACCAGGCCAGGCTTGAAACCCTCCTATCTCTATTCTGCTGGCCGTGGCGGAGGAAGGGAGCCGGATGGCACCCCGACGCTCCCCTGCCAGGACAGTGGGCACAGTGACCGGGTGACGGCTCCCACCAAGTGGCGGTGGGAGCACAGGAACACACATCCGGAATTCAAATCTCCGGCCCAGAGTGGGAACCTCTCGTCAGAGGGGATGCCTTGGAGCCAGGGGTCCTTTACCGGGTCTCCCCGACTTCTTCCAAGCGTGCTGGGAGCTCAGTGATAGCAGGCCACACTTCGGACAGGAAACTGAGGGGCAAGTGGATCAAACTGCTCGCTCAAGGTCACACACAAAACCTGAGTCTGCACCACCAAGCAGCCCAAGGAAGCTGGGGAGAATCCGCTCGGTAATGGAGGCCTGGAAGCTCAGCTTCTCTAAGTCACAGCCACGATTCCTAGCTTCTTCCACGCATATGCTTGAACCTCGAAACCAAGGAGCCTTCCTCACAGCGAGGGGCAGTCAGAGCGCCCTGGGAAGTCACCGGCCCGGGGCTCCTGGACGACGCTCTGTGGAGCCCTGCCCAGCCAGAACAGCCTGAGCGTCTCGTGTTTTACACGGTGGAGCTCTTCGTTGGGTCTCAGTCGGGAAAAGAGATTTCGTTACTTCCTCACTCCCTGCCCCCAAAAGAGTCAGTTTCGAAATTGCTTCAGCTCTTCTCCCCGTACAGATGAAGAAG